>WBMV01003664.1:2759531-3043425 GCA_013396655.1 Campylorhamphus procurvoides | reverse complement strand
CGCACCGCTGCCGGCACGCTCGGCTCGTCCCGTCCCGTCGCCGCTCACCCAAACTCCCGGCGAACCCGTCCATTTTGTGCGGGGGCAGAGCGGTGCCGCAGCCCGAGGCGAAGCCGGCGTCGTGTCCGCCCGGGGCAGGTTCATTCACCCGCGGAGCGGCGGCAGGCGGCGGCGGTGCCGCAGCCCGGGGCTCATCCGCCGCAGCCCGGGGCAGCGGCTCCCGCGGCTCCCCGTGCTCGGCGGCGGCGGGCGGCTCCGGCTCCGTCTCCTCCTCCTCCTCCTCCTCCTCCTCCTCCTCTTGGTGCTGGTGCTGCTGCTGCGGGGCGCAGCTGCCCGACTCCGTCCCTGCGCCGCGATCCCAGCACGGCGGCGAGTGCCGAGCTCCTCCCGCCGCCGCCAGCGCCGCCCCAGCGCCCCGTGTGCTGTCGTGCTTCCGACTCCGCCCGCCCCTGGCAGCCGCCGCTTCCCCTGCGGGCGGGCCGGCCCCGCCGCAGCCCCCGGCACTGCCCGCGCTGCCGGCAGGACGGCAGTACCCGGGTTCACTGCCCTCGGCCGGAGCGGGCACCGGCGCGGCTCCCCCGGGATAGGCCGGCGAGCTGCAGCGGCTCAGCCTGCCCCACGATGAGCTTGTTCTGTCGGGCGGTGTATGTGAGAGTTAATGGGGAAACTTAATGTAATGATCCCGGCCATCAGAACGGGGATTCTGATCCCCAGTCTTTCGTAGCTGAATCTCAGAAACATTCGTTCACGCTAGTTCGGGGAAGTTTTTTCCTCGAGGTTAAGCCAGAGGAGCTATCGCTTCTCTGCCCTTACATTTCTTACAGCTGTGCAGGAGCGGGAATCACTCCCTCCGCTCCCAGACGGCCGGGTTCCTGACCGTCCCATGTAACTTCCAGCCCTGTGCTTGGTGTCGAGGGAAAAGAGAAAACAGGGACAGAAATTCGAGTCGGCCACGCTGTATACCATCTAATCGCCTAGCCGAAAGCGTTTCGTATGTTAAGCAACATTTTCAAGTTACATGACGCATTTTCTCCTTGGTCAGGAAAAGCTCCGTGCCCATTGCAACATCCTGTTTTGCTGTAAGTATTTTCCTGTGATGCGCTCACACACAGGGCTGCAGTCACACAGAGACGTGGATCGTTGCCTCAGGAGCACGTCCCTGGCATTAGCCGTGCCCTCTAATGACAGGCTGGGGATGTTGTTGAACAGGACTGGGGAGAACGCGGTGCTGGAGAGCAGCACAGACCTGCTGGTGACAGCCCACATCTCCCCAGTCCCTTCCATCCGCTTAGGGAAAAGCATCGTTATCTCGCTGATCTGCAATTTAAAATAAACCCAAGAGGTTTATGCTTGCTCACATTAGAGAAAAGCGCCTTGAAATTTTTCATCAAAACCTAATCTCCACTGGATTTTCCAGCAAATTTTACTTGAACAGCTGCCACAGCAACGAATTTGAGTGCAGCTGCCTGCAAACTACACTAATAATCCACCATCGTATATCCTGCAGTCATGTCAAAAAAGATGGCCTGCAATCGGTCTGCTGTAAATGAACCGTCATTAGCAACCACGGTCTGGTCTTAATTACTAACAGGTAATTAACAGACTTCCTACCTGTGCCTGGGTTCTGTTGCGGTAGACTGGCTGTACACACTGCTTCCATGGTCTTTTAGCTATGACAGATGCTGCAGTCAGTCTAGTCCAGCCAAAATTCCCTTTAAAATACTTCACTTTACAAACAAAAGCAAGAAGAACAAGGCACTGCAGCTCCCGACCCCCTGAGTTTTATCTCCCGACTCCCCCATTTATTGCTTGCCTCACGGCAGGTTTGGAAGATACTCAAAGCATTGCGAGTACAGAGAGGGAAACCTCCTCAAGCTGAGAAAGGAAAAGTGTTCCAGGAATTGGGAGCCTGTGCACGGTTTCCTTCGGAAAAAGGGCCTCTTCCCCTAAGGCAGGGTCTTATGTAAATTTTTCAGGTGGGACTTGTGTGCATCAGGTGTGCTGTTTTGTTAAACAAAAAAACCAAAACAAACAAAAAGCAAGCCAAGCTGATTTCTTCAGAACCATCCTTCAGACACACCCGGGAGTGAGAGATTGCAAACATCCTTAGGTTCGTAAGTGTGGAAGTGTTGCCTCTATTTTATAGGCTGGAAACTGAGACTCAGAGGTGAAGATGGCGTCACGGATCCTTATCTAGATGTATAATTCCTATTGAAATTGAGTAGGAACATGAATGAATACCTTGATTATCTGTCATGCAGAACTTGCACAGAAGTATATAAAAAGATTAAAGAGGTGCAAAGAAAACTAGTTCTCCATAATCTTACATTAAACATGGCTATGGTACTGGAGTACTGCTAAAATCCAAAACTTTTGTTCCAATATTGTAAAAGTAAAGCTATATCACTGCAGAGTTAAGGAACTGAACAAAACTCAAGAATTTAAAAGGCAGTTTAACTCTTTGTGATTTGTTAATGAGGAATTTCTGAAGAGCAAACACTATGAAGAACTTAACAAAATGTGGCCAATTCCAGCTTTTCAATTCTTATGTGTACTTCTTCAGTCTAAGCCAACTTCTGCATGCTACATAAATTTAGGCAGGGTTTTGACTGGAGCATTAATTAATTTATTGGCTTGTTTATAGTGTACACAACAGATCTAATTGTGCTATAGACAGGAACTTCAGCAAAAAAATCTGCAGTAAATATACGGTCAGGTGTAATCTTCAACAATTTTACTTGGCTGACGAGCAGAACTTGTAATAAAAGAAAAAAGTACTCTTATTTGTGTAGATTTCAGACAGGCCAGCACTGTCTCACTGTATTACTTAACATAGCCTATAAACTGATAACCAGTTGAAGTGTTCCAGGTGCAAACCCTACAGAAAGGGTGATTTCTTATCTCCACTAGAGTACTTAGTGCTTACCCTGGAGGAGGGAGGAGCCCTCTAGCGCTTTAATGGATTTATCTTCTCTTTCTTTGTTGACAGTGATTCAAAAACATGAACCAGAGAGTTGCTACAAAGTTCTAACAAACTCAGCAATTGTGTCCTTCTAGCTTATATTTTGACACTAGGGAAAGACTACACTAGTCAAGATCAGAGTGAACTTGGAATATCCCACCTCAACTTTCAAATCAGCTAAACATCCAGTGCTTTATTGCACATAGAGAGAGTAAATAGAGAAAGAAGAATGTGACACCACAGGGCAAGAATTTTACATCAGTTTGATAGATTCACAGCTTAGGTAATCTAAATTCTTGTCTGCAGCCTTCTCTTTCACTGCATTGCAGCCCAACCCTTTGTGATTCCCACTGATTCAGGAGGCATCCGGACCGATGCTGGGACAGGCAGAGCCTGATCTCTGCTTCCCAGAATAGCTGGTGAGCAATGAGCTGGTGCCTCAGCTGCAGTAAATCAGTTTGGTGTTACTGACTTCACCAGACAAGGCTGACATACCGTGTTTGAGGGGTATACATACACATGGAGTCTCCCTCTTACTAGAAGAAAGTTACGGGGAATACAAACCCCAGAAAGAGGGCGCTCTGAAATACACAGTGGAGGCTGCACACATTCCAGAGATACTTACCCAGCCCTTGAAGGAAATAGTCTGGTTTTCCCCCATTGTTTGATTTCTCTGGCACATTTTCCTTGAACTGCAGGTTTTTGAACAGCACTTCTTGCAAGAATACCTGTGTTTGTCATGGTGGTTTTTTTCAATTGACATAATTTGGCAGCCTTCAGTCTGGGAATTGTTTATAACTTTTTGGTGGCTTGAATGTAAATTACATTAAAGCATTTTTTCCACTAAGGAAACATAAAAATTATTAACAACTGAAAATGAAATTGCTGAAATTCTTGTATCTGGAGTTGGGAGCCTGAACCTGAACCACTTCATCTTAGAGAAATGTGCTTCCCACGGTACTCCTTGCTCTGGAGTTTCTCTGGTGCACCTCTTCAGGGTGTGCAGCAAAAGCCCAAATGTGGGGCAAGGAGCAGTAAGGAAACCCCGGCCGCACAAGTCTAATCCTACCTTTCTTCTGCTCTCACCTGCCGACCTGGGAAGTGGGGGAAGAGGTGGTGCTATTTGTAATCAGCTGTGCCACACAACTGGTGGTGTAATCAGTGTAGGGTCTCTCCCCATGTTCCTTCGAGATGTTTTCCCTTTACAGATATGTGGCATTTTTTATGGTGCCTTATTTTGAAGAGGAACTTTGTTGGCCAACTTTGTTGGCTTGCCATAAGGCTTGGATTATTGTTAAATCTCCTAAGTGAGTCTCAGGTTATAAGAAGTTCCCAGGGGTCACTGATGTAAGGGGAAAAATTTGATGCCTGACCTAGAGGAAAATTAAATTACTCCTTCCTGATTTATAGAGGGTACTTCTCTTACCTCCAACGCAGAGTCTCTGTAATTTTTCTTTCTGAGCTGGGATTTTGCCTCCCTCAAGAAGCAGCCTAAGGTTCAGTCCCCCTAAATTGCCCAGGGGCATGAATCGACACCTATGGTGCTGAATGGGCTGGAAGGCACTAAGAGTCTTGTCAGGGGCTTGAGAAGAACTAAGAGAGCTTCTGTTAAGGTTTTTAATGATGTATTTAACTAAAATATGACATGGAGGTTTGAAAATGTGGACAAAATAACTGATGTGTCTATCTTCATTAATGTTGATAAAGACACCTAGATACTACTGTATGATAGATGTTAGAAGCCACACTTCTGGATATTGCTGTGTACCTGCTTCATTCTGTTTGGTTAATTATTCCTAGAGGTCTGAGGTTATGGCATATCTAAGTATCTCTGAGTCTTCTCCTGTTGCCTTCTAAAGTAGGAACAGAAATTTTCTTCCAAAACCAAAATATCAGTTTTCCAAAAGATTTCAAGGGGCAAAATTCTGTTTAGGTAGACTTTGTAGTAGCAGTAGGAGGGATCATAGTCTTATTTCTATAGTGCTACTACTTCACTGCTGATTTACATAAAAACTCATAAAGAGGTTGACTTTTGCAGCTATATATAGCTAATCCATGTCTCCTTCAGCACATTTAGTTTTTCAGTTTATTGCAAACAGATTTTGATGACAGTTTGCGAAGTGGTTCCCAAATGTTCAGAAATGGCTTTGTTTAATAGTATAAATACAATTTCCTGACAGTCAAAAAAACCCCAAAATTTTTAAAAGATACTAATGATTTATGAGGGTCTCCATAATGAAGACTTAATAGAGATAGCTTTGAGGATCTGCTGAGCATCCACACCCTGAAAAATCCAGCTTACAGGTTGCTGCTTTGTATTGATTATCCCAAAATGACAATTCTAAGCTCTTTGTGAAACTTTGTCAAGAACTGCATCATTTCCTGGGGTCCTCATTAAATGCACATCTTGGTTCAGGTGGAGAACCTACAAATCTCCATTAGCTTAAGCCAAATTTCGCATTGTTACATTAATGTGTTTAAAAAATGGCAGTCTCCTACAAATGTGACTATGGAGTAAGAGAAAAATAGCAGAGCTCTAGTGCTAATTCATTCGCCAGCCCTGGTGGGAAATGAACAGATTCAGTGTGATTCCTGAGCATTTAAAAATTGGTAGAATTTGAGCAGAGATAGTTGAAACCCTGCGTGCACAGTATTTATTTTTTTTCTCATGAGGGGAAATGTTTAGCATTTTAACTATAGAGCAGGTTAAAAATTTTATTCTGCAACTTTCTGTTGAGCTTATATTAAATGAGAAAATCTGAAAAACATTTCAGAAAGCTGGAGAAATAAAATCTTATCTTCCTTCATCTTCCCCTAATTGGATAAGTGGTCTGGTTTGTTGTTTTCTCAAATTAGTGAGCTCCTCATGAATTCATACCTTGGTCCAAGCACTATAAAAGTCTAATGTCTTACATAAGTGCTAAGTTAAGGATTTAGCTGAGGCATAAATTGGTGTATTGGCTTTGTATCAGCCATTTACATTAGGGTGCAGTTTATTCTCTGCCTGAGGAAAAAATGTGCTTCAGCTTGTACTCAGGAGCACCATGATGAGCTTTGGAACAATCCCTTTTCTGTTCTCCTTACTTAGAAAAATTAGGAAAAGGTAAAGCTAGCAGGTCAGCATTGTTAACAAAGGGTGCTATAACTAGCAAGTGTTAAAACTGTAGGAAGAAGAGCTGATTTTTAGACTGCGAAGTTCATGGAGATCCCCCTTAGGGACAGAATAAATTAGCATTACATGTGGAATTTATATTTTTCCCTGACTATTAAAACATCTCCCGTAGCTTTGCATTTTATACAAATCATTATCCACAATAAGAAGTTGGTCTGCGCTATAACCCATGTGCACGTGTATGTATCTGTAAACAAATACACTCATACAGATCCTTCTTCATCAGTGCTGGTCACCCCTCTGTGCAGTTCTGTTTAAGCTATTACTCTGCTTGAACATTTGTCAGTGGAAGGAAGTGCCTGTAGAGAAGTGATACATTGCTGTATAGTTTCTTGCTGTGAAGTGTTGATTTTAAAACAGGCTGGCAGTTTGCAGCTGACCTCATGATAAAATTGAACAGACATAGTTTAGGAGGTTTTGTTTTTCTTTTGTCCTGTTGTTATGCCCAGTTTAAGGAATCTTTTATTGTCTTTCAGCTATGCTATACTCAGCAATAGATTTATCTCCTGTGTTTGGCCTTTTCCCCTCTGGGAGCTCAGAATTCTTTCCCATTTCCATTTCTACATTTTTAAGCTGTGACAACAATCCTATGGCCTACTTATTAGCTAGTAGGGTAGGTGGGCAATGTGTTTTTTTTCAGAAAGAATAATGTTAGCACCCTAATTCAGTGAGCAGCACAGTGTTCATCCTCTTCTTTACAGACTAAGAACACCAGCAAGGATACTAGTGATAGGATCTAGTCAAGGATACTAGATAGGCTGCAGAATGAAGACCAAAAACAGGTCAGCATGGTCTAAACTGAAATAAAGTGGAAAGAAACTCTATTGCCATTAAAAAATATTAATCTTGCAGGTGCTCTTATATGTATATATAGATAACTTGGATTAAGAGTAAGGTTACTCTCTGAATACCAACAGTGCACAACTGAGCCTTTAGGCATTGATATCTTCCATATCTGCTGTATCAGACGTTTACTTTACTACTGCATGATAAAATGTAGCTCTAGGAAGGAACTTCTGCCAGGCTCTTGGACACACATGGTTACTGTATTTGCAGGATGGGTCACACAGAAATGGTGTATCACTTGCAAAGTCTGATGAGGTCACTAATTGTGTCTTTGTGAATTAATATCAGGACCATCACAATCAAGAAAATAAAAATTCTATTCTTGGTTTCTTAAAAGCCATCAAAACATACATCTCATCTTAATATCTCCTGCTTTGAGAAGACCTTCAAGGTTGTTTAAGCACATAGAGGAATGGCAGCAGCAATTATTGACCTTTCTTTGGACCAAAATTCTAAAGATGAGTCTTGCACCATGATTCCTAGACATGGATCCCTAAGAAATGTAACCAGGGGAGTTAGATTTTCTGTAGTTAAAGGCAGTAGATCGTTACTTATTCATAATAAGGTTGTCTCAGGCATGCAATGTGTAGTTGGGGTGAATGAACTCATTTTCAAATAGATTTACCTCTGCCTGAAGAATAGTTAATGAAGCACATTTTTTTAATTTCCTTTACCTACCCTACATTTAGTAATTATAGTTCCTAATTAATGACATCAGTAGTTGAACTTTGGCTTTTAAAGCACCAAACCCATGCTGTGCTGTAGACACATTTACATTCCATTTATGCAAGTCACCCAATTAAAATGTACTCATAGAAAGTATATAATACACCCAAATGAATACATTATTTCCCCTATTAATCTGCTTTCTTTGCCTTTCAACAGAAGTGAACAACCTTTCCCTTTATCCCAAATGGGAATTCATGTTAAACAAAAAGGCAAGAAAACCCGCACCAACAAACCCAACCCTGAAATAGGCAGCAAAAGTAAATTAAAGGAAAATTTCTCAGGTCAAATAAGTAAATTAGCATTCTTTAAAAAAGACTCGGGAAAAGGAATGCTTTCTTTTTAATTTTTCTTATGTGACTGCATTTAAAAGTTGAAAAAAATGTAGTAGAGAGAGAAAGCAATTTGAAATTTTCCATGCTTCCACATGAAAACAGCAGATGGCAGCAATAGAGACAGTGTGCATCCAAATCCAGGGTTTGTCTTCCTCACTTCAGTGGGTAGGCTTTGAATTATTTTTTGGCTAACAACACTTTAAGTTGGTCCTGCAAACATAAGAAAGTGGAAAATTCTCTTTTCTTTCAGGCATGTGATCTTAATATCTGTGATCTTCATCCTGGAAAGGTGTTTCTTGGCTCAAGCCTCTCTGGACTGGCACTGAAGTAGCCTTTGTCCTTTTATGTGTTTTATAATGATTGAGAAATTGAGCTCGAGGCAAAGGTGAGTGCCCAGAGCAACTTGGTCTTTTTATTTTGTTTTAAATGTAATATTGGTGAATAAGGGCGTTTCTCCTTCAGAAACATGCTTCTCAGACAAAATCCTTTGTGTGAGGGCCACAACTCCCTGAGTTTCCTGCTGGATACAGGGAAGCATAGGCTGGACACAAGATATGTGAAAATTGCTGCCTGAGCATCATGTGATGAATAAAAAGAGTCACAGGCAAAGGCAATGCCTCTCAAAAGGCAAAGAAAAACACCTTCTAAAACTAACATTGCCAAAGTTGTGAGGCAGGCATTGAAGATAAAAGTTTCATTAAATATCCTGGTGCTCATAAATTCATTCTTCAAATAGCAACCAGAGTAAGTAAGATTTCCACATGTAGTTCAGGGCATTGACATTAGGTTCTGCAGCTCCATATTTTCAGAGTTATAATGTGTTTTAAAGCAAGAAAGCTTGAACTGTGAGGGGCAAGTTTCCTTTAGGACTTCATAGTCAAGGAAAGCAAGAGCATTGTGACAGTACAGAGTCAAATTTAGCAAAAATATCTCAAGTTAACCATTCCTGTAATGTTATAAATGCAACTTCATGCTCTGTACATTCATTTACCATATTTCAGATCAGGCAACCCACTCCTCTTCAGAGAACATTACTAAATGTTTCTAAATGTTTTTTGGGTTTTGTTTCTTTTCTTCTCTGCTAGTTCTTTCACTATGTTCTTTTCTATTATGAGATGTAAGAGGTTGTTTGGCTCAGACAGCCCTAGGTTGACTGCCTTTTCCTGTCACAACTGATTGTGATTTTCCATTCTCTGTTTCAAATTTGAACATGAAAATTTCTAATGTCCTCATAGTGACTTCTAAGTTCCAGTCCTATATAAGTTCCCTGTTCCTATGTAAGCCTTGTAAAAGTTTCCTTGCTTGTTCTTTATCTCTGCATGAGTCGGTTGAAGTATGCGTGACAATGAATGACATTTTCTTTCTGAATAAAAGATGCATCAGACAGATTATATTGGCTATAAATACTATTTTCCTCTGCCAAATCAATGGATTTAGAGATGTCTCCAACATTTTTTCATATGGAAAACCTATGAGCTCTTCCAGCTGTTACAATTTATGAAGATCAAAATCTAATTTAAGTATGTTTTCTACAAAGTCTGTCAAGCCAGAATCTGGCTGGGAGAGGACAGGTGATGGCATAGGAAAGGGGAAATACTCTTTTTTATTTCAGTGTGATTGCTATTATATTTTGTACTTAGTAATTTTCAAATTCCCAGGAAGTCTGAACTGAATGTTCTTTTTTGTCATGTGCCTCCCTCCCTGTGCCAGCTTTCCAACATCCTTCAGAGTGGGGAGTACCAGTTATCTGTAATGACCATGAAATTGGACAAGACCATTTCCACTCATTCTGCCACAGCACACCACACCAGTAGAGTGGATGAAAGGATGGAGTCTAACCAAGTCTTTTACCAACATGGAAAAAGGGGTTGAGAATCCAGTCCTCTGGTTTAAGAGGAGACTGTAAAGGTAACAGGTAAGTGGACAAGGCTAAAAGCATCAGGGACTAGTAGACCTTAGTTAGAAGCTCAAATGAAAACATCACTGCATGGATTGTGTGAGTTTCAGGTAAAGAAAGCAGTAGAAGTTTGATTGTGATGACAGGTGTTTGGAAGGACTTTTAAACTATTCTAGCTGGTTCCACATCAGTAAAAAGGGGACTGATTTTGAGGACTGCAAAAAATGTATAGAAATTAATAAAATAGCAAGAAAACCACAGGACTGCAGCAACTGGGAGAAAGAAAACATGGAGGAAAACATATTAATTATGCCTGACAACCAGAGGAATAGAGCAGCCTTTCTTTAACAGACATGGAGTCAAGTTAGTTATCTTTTTCTTGTCTTCTATGTTCATAGGAGGAATATTGCTGAAAGCATGCTGTGTAAGAGGGCAAGTGAAGAGCTACATTTGAATCATTTGTGTACACAGCCAAAAACATGATTCGTGGGCATTTTGAGTGCTACTGCCTTTCCTCAAGATCCAGAGGGGAGTTGGTAGGCAGATACTACCAGTTTTTCACTCTGCTCATCTGTACATTGCATGGACAATGGCACCAAGGAAAATCAAAACACTGCCCTACTCCAGCAGCAGCACTTTGTGCCCATTCCTACTCAATTAGCTCTCACTTATGTAAATGTATGATAGTGAAAATCCTAACTCAATCATATGTGTCTCACAACTGGAGGAAAACTATGTGACGCACAAAGGGACTTTCACCAAAGAAAAGGCATTTCTTATGCAAACTCATTCCCTTTTAATAAAACAACCACGGTGTTTTTTATATACAAACTGTTATCTGTAAAGGTTACTGGAACCACATTATAGCTAGAATGTGAGCATATGGAATAAGCACAGTTTGAATGTAATGTGAGCATACAGGAGTTGCCTGTGTTTTATTTTTTTCTCAGCATTCTTCCTGTGTTCAGTTCATGTACTGTCTATACTACGTATTTAAATAAATTTGATCTGGATTTCATTTGAAAAAGAACCACAAAAATGAGGGCTGTATATGCCTTTTATGATAGAATTACCTTTTTAGTGTTCCTACTGCTTGCTATATGATTGCAAGTACAATTTATCCTCCAAGTTCATTTCAGCGGAAGAATTTGAATCACCACTGGAATGCTTGAGCAGAGAAACTCTACCAGCAATGAAGCTCCTCATCAAAAAGAGCTCCTAGTAGTTTTAAGATTGCATTATGGCTTGGATTGATTCTGTGGTGACTCTTGTTTGGTTTCTTGTCATTATTCCAGCAAATACAAAGATCAAAGAAAGAAAGACGTATTGATTGGCTCAGACCTGGTCAAAAACTAGATTTGTGTCTTCTAATGTAACTAACATTTTACAGATGTCTTGGTTCATGTTAAAGCTAGGGATGCGTGTAGATTGAATTATCAGAGGATTAGAACCAGCTGCATTTGGGTTGAAAATATTTTTGTGCATAAACTCTCCAGCAAAACCCACAGAGCAGATTCTTACTGTAAGAATTCTAGCAAATGCCTGAGAATAAACCCCATGAAGAATAATTGAAGATCTGCCCCTGTTCACTGATTTTCTTCAAAGAAAATATGTACGTGGCTGAACTCATGAGTTCAGGTCCATAAATCCCATATTTGACTGTGCATTAACAATAAAAAGGATCAGATCTGAACAATGTAGTTGAATAAAACTAGAATCCAGACCGGTATCCATAGGAAATCCACAAGACAGTGGGAATGACTTTCCAGTTTCCTGCCTTACTTTTTGTGCACCTTCATAAAGGGATTTGGAACAATCTGATTCTAATTTTGTGATGTTTTGCACTGACTCTGCCTATCTCTAAATGACTACACGAGATGCAAATCAATGAAAAATCAGCATCAGTGAACAGTGAATTCACCTGCTAGCAAAATTATACTTAATTATTTACCTCTTCATATTCTGAATATTAAAATCTCTTCATAATGTTTCAGGACACAAAGAAATATCAAACACAGTATGAAAAGATTCTGTCAAGATTTTCATTTTTAAACTAGTTTTACCCCATTTTATTGAATTTATTTAAAGCTCTTTGAAGACACTACTAAAAGAATATTTAAATTATAAAGTATTCCAAAGTTATGTATCATTAAAATACTGACATCCACATTTGCAGGCAAGTTACTACCATTAACTAGATAAACAGAACTAGTTTTTCTAGCATTAGTACTATGTAGTTTATTCTATTCCAGATTCTTAAGTTCATTACTTTTGAAATTATGAAAAACAGGGATAAATTCTTGCATAGTACCCTTGAAGTCTTCTGTTATTGATACGCCCTTACTATTGATATCCACTTATCCAGTTGTGCTGAATGCTCATCTGCACAGAAAATCATTTGCTGCAAAATTCAGAAATCTTTTGCTAAGTTAAGCTCTCTTTGCACAGTGTCTTAGATTTTAAAATATATTATTAGTGATGTTTAGTTAGACCAGTTAATTTTTAAAGGGTGATTCTTTTCGAATTACTTACATGGCATAATTCCAATAAAAAAGTTCAGGCTTACTAGGAATAAATGCTTTACATTTTTATTGTGTTCAGGGGATATTTCTTTGCAGAACTTTTTTCCTGAAGCAGATCACTTACAGTAAAATCAGCATGCTTCTACAATACATGTTTTTCCCATAAACTTCAATTCCCTTTACAGCTTATGCTGATGCTTCTGAGAAATAAGGCTTTGTCTTGAATACAGAGCCAAATCAATCACTAACTTCTCATCAATAAGGTTTATATTGAGGGCTAGCCTTCTCAAGTGCAATTTTGCATCAGATATTACAGCTTCAGAATTTTATTAAAAGTGTAGCTTTAATCTTGTGTGCATGTATTTGTATATCAAAGGAAAACACAAAGCAAGGTTTTAACTCTGTCTTCATCTTGTCTTGGCAGTCTTTGTGGATTGCATTGGAGATGTACTGGTGCAATCTGGTTTACCCGGTTAAGCATCTCTCCCTGTTTTTTTGCTAATTACCTTTTTAATTCTCAGCAGTAGTGAGGGCAGTCTGACTTGCTGCAGCAAACTCCAGTGAAAAGCATTATTCAACTCCCAGGAGATTCTTTTCTGGAAGTTCTATTATATTTTTATATTTTGAGTATTAGTTTAAACGGAAAATGTGGCTCTTAAAATTTCTCAGCCATACCAGAGAAAGCTAAAAGGCATTCAGGCCCAGAGTTCAGTAACAACCTCCACACTTGTGCAAAGAATTATTTCAGTTTTTGCTTACTAGGAATTTTTATTATTTTTAATCAGGTGTCTCATCAACTTTTAACAGGCTTCTATTCACAGAATGAAATCAGCTTACAGAAACTTTAATAAATGTGTGCATTTTTCTTTTCTTTTGGTTTGTTCAGTTTGAATTCAGCTTACGTTTTTGAGCACCAGGGGATATGGAAATTGCTTTAACTGGTACATGAAATTCTCTTGTAATCAGATTTCATAGTTTCAGGACTTCAGAAAATACTTATAATTTCATAATCAATGTTACACTTTCAATAGGTTATTACAAGAATAGTGATATATAAAATTAATTGAGCCTTGCATTTTAATATTTAATACTTAATATTCTATTAAATGCATTGTCTTTTAATGCAATATATTGCAAAAACAATCTATAGCTAGGCTTTATGGTCTTTTCTATAATGCTGAGGTCTGTCTTAAAAAAAAGGATGAGTAAATAATTAGACATGCACTGAACTGTAGCCACTTCCAGAAGCTGGAATTGCAGCAAAGTGTTTTTATGCTGGAATTAGAGCAATTTCTATTTTTGAAAAATGTATCTATCAAGGTGATAGATCTGATCTGTAATTTGGTTGCACAGCACTTAGAAAGAGAGAGCATGGATCAGTGGAGTACACACTAACCTGAACCACAAAGAACCCAACTCTCGGCTCCTTGGGGCACCCTCAGCAAGAGCCCTACTTCTCTGCGTCCAGATCTGATGGAGGAATTCCATCTCTTCTTATTCAAATAGCTATGAAAAGTGATCAGCAGCAAGAAAATACACCTTGACTCACCAATATATTATTAAGAGCAGATATTTAAAACTTTGTGATCCAGCCTTTAAAAAGCAATCCGATTTGTGGACATGATCTTCCTGACTGTTTGTTTGGGTTTTTTTTCATCTCCAACCATTCTTTTTTACTGACAGGTCACATAAGTAGGTCTAATTAAAAGCTAATGTAAATTAAAATATTGCAGAGAGGAAAACTACCCATGAAATTTTAGCTTCGTCTGCTAACATAAGTATAAAGCTGGAATGAAGAAATTTAAAAAACAGCTAAAGACATATTAAAGAAAAAAGTCTAGGCCAGCTCTTCCTCTGTTTACTTGCCAAGACTGAAAGATTGGGGTTTTTTTTGTTTGTTTTGTATGCACTAACCTCTTGGGATGTCATCACCTAATCATATTCATGAACCTCCCAAAACCTGGCTGAAAAATACCTCCATCCCAAGAGTCTCACTCCAGAACATAATTATGCAGAGAGGCGTCAGTCAATACGGGTACCTTTTTAAAATAAAAACCAAGTTTCTACTGCCTCAGTTTCACGAGTGCAAACTTCTTCAATGTGAATACCAGACAGTAATAAAAAGATATAAGTAGAGGTTTTGTTTTAAAATAAGCATGAGATTTAATGATTCTGAGTAACCATGTTCAGAAATTGCTTCACCGATTGTTTCATGAAGACGGAAAATGGAGTACAGAGAAGGCCAGGTTGCACAATATAGTGGCTTACATGATTAAACGTGTTATTAAATAATATATAGCATATTATGTGATGCAGTTCTAGATTTATAAAACGGATCCTGAAACTCCCTGGAAATTGGTAATGTGTAATAACTTGTACATCTGGTTATCTATGGAGTTGTTCAGTTATGCCCATGGAACTTACCTCTAGGTATTCCTTTGCTCTTGCTGTTTTTTGGGTTGTTTAATCTTGATGCCTGTTGCAAAGTTTTCTGGAGCATTCACAGATTATAGGCATTTTGCTGGTAAGGTTATATTTATGAGGGCTCTGATTCCACCTGTGGCTTCACTGGTGAACTGTGCCTGTAGGATACCCTATGGCCTTACTTGGGTACAAAGGCAATACAGATAAAATTATCAGGGATAAACTGGTAAGCTCATAGTCAAAGAGAACAGGTAGGAAGCAAGAAACATCAGGAGTTTCAATGGGGAGCAGAGTGGTGGTCTGGAGAAGGAAATGTGCTCATTTCTGTGGCAGCAACACTTCATCTGCTTTATGGGCAATCTGCAGCTGAAGCAGAATGTGAAAGCTGACCTAGGAAGATCTGGAGTCTGAATTGAGGTGGGAGCCATCAACAGAGCAACATCAATCTGTGCTGACTGGGGCCACAGCTCTGAACCCTCCACTGACTTTTTGATTCTGCAACAATATCTGTTGGAATAATTTAACAGGAGCACAGGTTTATTTTACAAAGCTACCTAGAAATAAGAACAGCACAGAATTCATAAGTCCCTTGCAGGAAATAAAAATGTAAGGTCAAAACCAAGAATCTGTAATATAAATATGCCAGTGAAACTGCTCCATATGGCTTGATACCAGTTCCCCAAGATCACTGACAACTTCTTTTGTGTCAACTGAAATGGACTTCAGATAGGACCTGGTAATAATTAGAGTACAAAATGTCTGGCACTCTTAGGAAAACAGGTGGATGAATCCATAACTAAGCAAAAAATGAACTTATGCATATTTATTGTGGACAGCTGCAGGCAAAATCCCAATGTTTTAACCCTATACAGCCTTTGTTATGTGCCTACATTCCTTTGCACCAACCACCTGTTATTTATCAGATGCACCACACCAACATTGCCTTATGAGGAAGAATTGGCTGTGATTGATATGGACACTATCGCCAGCTCAAGGCTTTGCCTGAGTGACTCTCAAGGAAGTCACGGACATCTGGTGCGAGAAAGGACTACAGGCAGAGTGTAGCCCTTGAGTCTGGAGCTTATTTGAAATAAATATGTGTGGCTCTTCATCACCTCTTTGAAAAGGAAGACAAATTCGTATAGTAAGAGAATGAAAACCAAAGACACCGAATCTGGTACCATACCCTCCACCCATGAATGTGTTTTTCCAGCCTTTCTTGAACCAATCAAAACTGTCAGGTGAGAATTTAATGAAATGTGGTTTAATAATTTTTAACAAGAATTGTTTCGGAGATAAGCAGACTCTGCAATAGACTACGTAAAAATGAAGTAAGGAGTGTGCCTAGCACACAAGAATAATTTTCATGAAAAAACTTGACATGGCAATACTGTGCCACCAATTAGTTCTTGATCTTCTCTGCTCTGCTGATCTGAAAAAGACTAGGACTGCTTCCAATAAAAACGGGAGGCAAAATTTCACTTACTCCAGAAGCAGAAGGCGCAAACTTTAGAACACTCCTTTCATTTAACTCACACTTAGTGACATATGTCTGAATAACCAATATACTGTATAGAATTTGAAACAGCCATTCTAGAAGATTATTAGGAAATATTCTTGCATGATTTCAGCAGATGCTTTCTATATTGTTAAGTTACCACCTACCTACCACTAAATCCACTGATTAGCTTCAGAAACTTCAGGAGGTTGTGCATTAGGCCCTGTAATTGCACTTGAAAAATATATAATTAAGGATGAAATCCTAATTTCTTTGAAGTCAATGACAAAGCTTCAGTTTTATTTGAGTGTTAATGCTGTTGATTGCAAAGAAAACCTTCCACTGGGAATTGAATTTAATTCAATTTATATAAATATATCTTTGTGTATATAATGACTAATGTTTCTCCATTATTGTTGAGAGATTCTTTTTTTTTTTTGCTTTCCCTCAGTCTTCCAAGGCAATGCAGAGATGGCCATCAGTTGTCAAGATGGTCTGAATCTGAGTCTGGTAAACACAGTTGGAGTTTCACATTTCAGGCACCGAGTGTTGTGAACATGGGAAAAATACCAGGGAAACATTTTAACATCCACCTCCTAATCTGTGGTAGCTTAATATATTTCTCTAGGTGTTTCCCTGTACTAGAAAACCACTGTGACTCAGCCTATGTGCTTTCACTGTTTGAATTAGTGACTTGGTAGAAGACATTCCTTCACTGTCTTCAAGTTTCCAAACTCCTGTATCTTATTACAGTTCTACATGTAGTTGGTGGGATATGGAGTACATGGAATATGGAGTATAGGATTAAATGATACCATGGAACGTCAAAGTTCCTTATTCTTCCTTCCTTCCTTTTAAGGGGTCATGATTGAAGTCACAAATAAATATCAGGTATAAATTTTCAGTGCCTGTTTGTTTATATTCATATTCACAGTAATCCCTGCAGTCCTTTTTGTGATATTATTCTGGGATGAAGAATGCTCCTCTTTCCGTGTTGGCTGTCAAATCAGTTTTTCCTATATTCTTTCTAAAGAAGAATTTATTCCTCACCAAGTAGTATCAGTCAAAATCTAAGATATATTTTGCAACCACATAGAGCTTAGTTTCAGTGGGACAATTTTTTATTTTTTAAAGGTGTTGAATTAGAACAGAAGTTACATAAAGAAGACACATGTATGATTGTTGAAAGCTACTGCTGGGCTAATTCTGTATTGAATTAATGAGTTTTGAAGTGTTACTACTCTCTGGAAACATTGCTTCCTTTCATATCAGAGAGTTTTGTGTTCCTACTTGTTCATGTTACCAGGTCCTTTGTCTTCGCTGCACCAAGAATGGTTTCTAGAACAGGGCAACTTACATTAAACGATTGTAATAGCACAGTAAAATACCAGTGAGGGAAAGGCACTAACTGGTTTTGCTGTCTTTTTTTGTCTTTTTTTTTAAAGACAGAAACAGGCCAGCACAATACTGATGGCTTACCTTATCTCTTTCACCCCTCCATCATATCTTCAGTGCTTTGCGCCCATGAAGGTTATGCAAGGAGAACGAAGAACACAGTAGAAGTATGCTTTTCTAACACTAGAATGAAGCATTGTATTCTTTATATTGCACATCAGCTGTCTCATTTTGAGAATAAAATGAAGATAATGCACTGTGCATCTGCTGCTGGACAGCACAAGAAAGGTCAAGCACAGTTACATGACATCGTACTGAACTCTTCTCAGGACCTGCTGTGACCACTTGCTTTCATCTAGGACACAGGGTGAGATGACAGTGGAGAAACAGGCATTTCTCTGGAAACTGCTTCTTCCCTCCCCCGGCTCTGTCATCAGGATAAAGTCTTGGATTTATCTACTCATAGGAAAGCTACCACTTTTTCTTTATACTACCTCTTTTTTCTACCTCATATCCATTATGCATTAGGGGCACCTGGGCAGAAAGCTAGTACTGGATAATTGGTGCTGTGCAAATTCACACACTCCATTACTGCACCGTATCTTCCCTTTGTAGTGAAGTTATAAGTATAAAATCTTCATAAACATTTTTCATTACAAAGTCTTCTCTCTAGATGTAATAGCAGCTATTTGCTTGACCATATCTTAAATTTTCTGAAATTTCCCATTCCCAAGGTTTACTTTTAAATGTAATGTCTTTCAAGCCCTTCTAAATATAGCTGCTGTTCTTAGTTTCACATTAAGGCAGATCTGTCTATGGTAAAAATGGCGCTATACAGTTATAAAGAGACAAAAAGATAATGCTGCCTGGCAGACAAAAATGTTACCTGGCAGAAAAAGCTAGGAAGATAATTATTAGATAAGAACCTCACTTCCTCTTTTGCCATTG
Organism: Campylorhamphus procurvoides; assembly: GCA_013396655.1. Classification (NCBI taxonomy): domain Eukaryota; kingdom Metazoa; phylum Chordata; class Aves; order Passeriformes; family Dendrocolaptidae; genus Campylorhamphus; species Campylorhamphus procurvoides. Next base: position 3,024,700 of record WBMV01003664.1, on the reverse strand, counting down.
TAATGCCTTAATCACATCAATGGATTCCCTGCAACAGCCACCCTCACAGCAAGCTGAGCTTTATTCCTAACCCACTGCAGGAAGCGTGGCTGAACAATAGATCCCTTGTGCTTTCTCCAAATAGGCAAATAGATGGGAACAGCACCATCAGATCTGCCTCACCAGTTAGCTTCAAGTAGCATTAAAAATTACTGGAATCTGGATCCATCTCTGGTACACACAAACCTAAGAATATTTCAGTTGCACATAGTGCCAAACCAAAGCTATGTGTTTATTTGTACTGCCAATGTAATTCTTATTTTCCTCCTAGACTGTGAATGTATGGATAGTTCTATTTATCTGTGAAGAAGAAATTTTGCAAGAATCATTTCTATGCCAGTAAAGTAACCACGGTTATTATTTAAACAATGCTATCTGGAGTTTTGATCTGGAGGCACCAGTCACACCATTAATTTCTGTTTCATGATTCATTGGATAAATTTTTTTATTTCTGTGGTCTTTTAATTTGTCCCTTTACTATTTTTTAAAGGCTAACGTCTGGATTTGAGGAGCTTCTTAAAAAATAAATTTCATGCTCTCTTCCATGCTGGCATCCTTCAGAGTTTTCAGTCTTCTCTCCTATGAGCCCTTGGAGAGAGATATAATGCATTTAGCACAACAATGTTTTATCCTGTGCTCTGCTTGTCAACTGTACATTACGTTGAATTTTCCATGTCTCCAAACTGTTCCTCAAGCAGATTGCGTATGTAATTTAGTGCTCTCCCCTCTTTATAGTTTTCTCCCTTTGTTACATGGAGGAGGTGACAAAACCTTCCCTCAGCATGAAATTCCTCTCTTGGTCAGTAGTTGTCTTTAATGGTGTTACTTGTAGGCTAAAAGGGCTGCTGGTCTCCCTGAGAGGCAGCAGAGTTTATCTGTGTTTGGCTCAGCCACTCTTCCTTTTCCACACAGTCATCCCCTCAGTTCACTGCAGGTGCAGGAGTTGGACTTCTGCACAGGCAGATCCCCAGTGAAAGAAGGACACCTGAGCACCATCTTTTTAGCAGTGCCAGCTTGGCACTTGGCTCCTGGCTCAGCAATACCTGCCTGAGACAACATGTTGTCTCAGCTCACTCCTTACTTAGTCTCTGCTAATCTTCCATTACAACCATTCACATAAACCCTTTATGATTTTCTACAATATTTTCTCCTTCAAGACAAACAGTCTGGAAAAGAGACTTTTCAGGCAGACTTTTTCAGAAAGAGAATCCAAAAGGGAAGTGATTATAAATTAAGCAATTTTTATTCCTGTTTGGAAAGTACATTTTGGTACAGTTTGTAGCTGTTCTTATCCAGCAGTGCCATGCACAGAGGGAAATCACCTGTACTTACAGTGGGAGAAAAGGATTTGGCTCTCTCCAGTGCCTTCAGCTGACTCTTAGGTATATTAGCTAAAAGTAGGTTATATTTTTATCCAATTAAAAAAATATATAAAATACTTCTGTGGCCCATAACTACCACCTCCTTGCCATTTCATGGGTGAGTTGTGCTGCAGGCAGGAGGTCCACATTCCCACTGCGTCTCCTGGAGGTGATGCTGGCAGCTGGGGTTCCCCAGGTACCTGGGGAGATCGGAGTTTGGTGGGAAGACCCTCTGCTGCAGGGTACTGTACCACTTAGCTGTGGTGAGGCCATCCCAGGTCTCTGCTGTTACTGTCTCCATCAGGCCCATTGACGCTGGAGCCATTGGATCTGGGGCCAAAATGTGCTCCTGAGGATCCTGGTATCAACATACAGCTGAGATGAGACAGACATTTTCTACTTCTCCAACCCAGAGCTTTTAGCATCAGACTTTATTCATATGAAGGCTGGGGTTTTTTTTTTTCCCCTATATTCTCCCCCAACCCTGATGTCAACCAGAGCTGAAGCAAGAGCAGAGACTCTGAACAATCACTGGGCTCACAGAATCTCAAGACACGGAGCCTGCAGTCTCTCGACCCCATTTTGGAGGGACATCATCTCCTTCACAAGAGACACACAAAGAGAGGAAATAGTCCTTATTCCCCCTCTCTGCAGCGCACACATGCTCCAGAGCAGCCAGACTATGGCCTTCTGGTTTTCATTATGACTGGAAATGTGGTGTGCATTTTTCAGAAGGGGCACATTGTGTATTTAATTTATGAAAGTAAAGGGAGGAAGATATTAGTATATTCCTTTTGGTTCAGCAAATTTTATAAATGCAAGAAATGGGGTAGTATTGTGTCATGTCTTCCAATGCTTATTAGCTAAATGTCTGTGTATATGATGTTGAAAAATATATTATAAAAAAGACATGCGACAACTGTTTTGTTTGTAATGTGGTTGTGTTCAGAGTCTTATTAATATTTCTGCATAAGAAGGACATATACCTAGAGGGCAAAAAACCCTGTACTGTGTAAATGCTATTTCAGTTCTGAAGCCTTGATATTTTTAGCACCTTCATTTTTGGAATAACTTCTACCGTAGCTGTACAGAACAGAGATACATAATACGTGCAGAGAATGCAGGAAAAGACTTATTTTACTTCAGCTATGCATATGTACTGGGCTGCATAGTACAGCCTGTGTATTGGGAACTGGCTTAGAGCTGAGACTTGGCAGTACATGGGTGTCCACAGGACAGATAAACCAGCAGTTCATGCTGACAGAGCCTGGTCTCTGCTACAGAGCTGTAACAAGACCTCACTTGTCGAAAAAAACTCAGGAGAAACACAGGATGTCATATACCAAATTTGTTCCTATTTTGTAGAGATTTAAATCAGGAGTAATGTTGTATTTTGGGGGAGAAATATATCCGGCAAGGTTAAGATCTAAACTGAAGAAATGGCTATCTTTGATAAGTGAAAACTGGTGTCTGCTCTGTGCAAGATTTTTGCAGAACAAAGGCGGAGAGGTAATGCTTGAGTCAGCATAAAAAGCATAGGCAGAAAATTGATAAACAAAAATCCTATAATTAGTGATGGAAAAGAGAATGTCTTCTTTTCTTCAGCTGAAGCTAATGTTGCCCAGCATTTGTTCCTTTTTTTTTTACACAGGCAGCATCTTGAACTACACAGCAGAGTTACCTCTGGAGAAAAGGTTTTTTCCCTGAGAAGTGCTAGAACTTCGGCATGTGAAGAGCATGTCCTCTCAGTACAACAGGGACTGAAGCTGGTACACCAGCCCCATGCATTCAAAAGTCCAAAGGCAGATCACAAAAATCATTAAACTGGTCTAAAAATCACGAGATAGAAAAATACCAGCTGTGCAATTCTTTCTGTTTGCTTTGGATTGTTAAAAGCTTTCAATTTTGTTTCAACTTTCCTCTGCAATCCAGAGGGCAAATTAATTTTCAAATGAAACTTACAGGACTCTAGAAACCAGAATTAAAAAGCGAAACAAAACAAACAAACGATTTCAAACAAAAAAACCAAACCAAAAACCCTAATGATAAACAAAACAAAAAACAAAAACACTGCCCCCACCCAAAACCACAACTACAACAAACAAAAGAAAAAAAAAAACCAAAAAAAAAACACCTAAAAAAACCCACCAAACTTTCAAATGGCAGAAGTTAGAAATATCACACTCAAAATATTACAAAAGTAGCTGTGAAGGATTGGCTTATTACAATTAGAATGAAGAAAGAGGACATCAAATTAATTCCAGAACCTGATACCACTGACATGATGAGGGAAGGTAAGGGACAATATAACTTGCTAATATGACACATATGTTTGCAGCGAATATATTATAGGAGAGGGAGGTTGCCAAGGACTTTAAAATGCACACGCAAAATTACAAAAGTCCTTCTATGAGAGCAGAGCTAAGCATCTCTCTGCAAATTCTGGAACTAATCATGAGGACTGTATTTCTTTCTTCCTTAATCTCATGGTGAAGCAGATTGGGTGTCAGCTTGGGAAGTAAAGCCTTACTGCCACCATGAAACAGTCTTGTGCTTCCCTTAGTACTTTACCTCACTCTTCCCCTGTCATAGGTACAGTTTTTTTCTTTCCCATTCTTTCTTACACGGTTTTGTTCTTAAGATTTTACGTGCACATTCAGGGATGTCGAAGGTATAGTTTGCAACTAAGGGTGAAGGCTGTTGAATGTTGAGGACAGAAGCCAAGCAGCAGTAGGGGAAATGCTGGTGGGAGTCTGTAATCTCTGTTTTGTTTCGGAGGGAGGGACATATGTTGTGCCCCAGTGGGCTTACCTCTGGTCTGTGCTCCCATGAATCTTATCTACTTGTCATTTTAATGACAAAACCAATTAAATACATTCAAGTGAGAACTCTGATGTACTTTGAAACGAAGGGACCATACACATATAGAGCTGGAGGGTTCCCCTGTGCAAGCAGACACTTCAGCACAGCACGGATGTACCTGCAACAGTGTTGCCAGAGCCTGAGCCCTGACCCAAAGATCTGATCTACCAAGCATTGCTTATCAGGTATCATAAGGGTCTGCAAGAGCAGGAAATGCTGGCTTTGAGGAGTGGGTAGCCATATACTCACTGCTCCAAGAATAACCAGTGATGCTTCTCAGCTAGCAGGGCTTTGCTGGAGGTAGCTTGGGAGGTTGCTAACTGCCCCAGCCAGGTAGCAGAACCTGCAAGAGGCTGCTGCAGACATTGTTTTCCTGGGGATGGCTCCACAGGATCCCAGGTGTCCCTCTCAAGCAAGAGAAGCTTAGGGAGGGCAGGAAAAAACCCCATACTTTCACAGCAGGAAGGAAAAGAGAAAGATCAGGAGTGTGGCACTAAACAAGGAAGAAAATCTGATGGGGGGAAAAGAAAAGCTGGCAGTGGGAAAAAACAAATCCAAGTACTAGCCTGTGGGTTGCACACATTACCTGGGAAATTAGGATAATAGCTTCCAGGGTAGTTACTGTGGAAGAAACACAATAAGACTCCAGGAGACTCAACAGAAACTCAGCTACAGAAAAGAGAAACAAAATGATACACAGATGAGAGATCCCATTCTGTATTGTGCAACAGACCGTCCTTTAGGATATGTGATGATTTTTTATGTCTTCAGTATTTTTCTTTCCCCTTCTAATCAAGACTTTTCTGTCCACCTTTTTCATTTGGTTTTGTTTTGTTGTTTTTTTTTCCTTCTGGTTCCGTGTGCATAAATCCTCAAGGCTGGCACTGTCTTGTTGACTTCATCTGCACTAAGCAGTCTCATGCAAAGTAGCTCATGATATAGTGTCAACATCTGAACCATATTTCACACAAAGGCTCATGTATCATTGTCTGTAACACTGCAAGCACATGATTGCTAAAGACAAGTACAAATTACCCTGCTGGAAGGATAGCTCGTGAGATTTATGTTGTATTGTTGCCTGTTCTTCCAACTGGAAGTTTTCTTAACTGGTGCAAGTATGACCCTTTCCCTGAGCAATACACTACATGGCCAGACATATGCAGTCCAGCCTTTCTGTCTTCATGGTGCAATGCCAAAATATGCTACAATACCTGACCTAAATCCAACTGAACCAGTTCCAGAACTGGGAACAATTTAGCTGCATCAGCACAGTGGTATGCCAGACTAATTAAAATAGGGCAGAGGCTGCACTGATACAGCTACATTGTTCCTGAAACCAAGATATTATCTCAGCAAAGAGCTGCACTGTGCAATACATATACACTCTTTTCAAAAGACTGGTGAGAGATATATAGACATGTTCTTCAAGATTCAGAGACAAGCACCCATGTAATAAGCTTTCACCTTACCTACCTGTTTTAAATATTGGCACAATCCTAAATGATTTTCATCTTTCTTCCCAGGTTTTCCCCTACGTTCCAACATCTGCTGAAGAAAAGCAAAAACCCACAATCAAAGTGACTCAAGGAAGGGGTTCAGAAAAGTTCTCAGCCTGTCCTTGCAAAATTTTTGAAACAGAAATTGTCCAAAGTTTCCCACTAGTATTGGACATTCTCCCTTGTTCATTACTGTTTAATATGTGGCCATTTTCTCAAGGTTGGTAGTTTTTTTTCCAACATATGCACTTAGTCCTTTTACTATTAAAAATCTCAATATTCTTAACTGTGCTGGTCTTAATTTTCATGTTCCCCTTTTCAAGTTTTTACAGTGCTTCGTAAGATGCATTTCTGAAGCATATTTTTATAATGAATTTCCTTTTGAATTTTCCTTGCACTTGCTATTTTTAAAATTTCAAGGCTTCTCTCTACATACCCTGTGAATAGTGACACTGCTAGAGTATTCCAGCTATGCCGAATGTCACACAGTTCTTTTCCCTTTCATGATCATGGCTTGCTGACCATTTTCTGCCTTTCACCCTATGAATAGTAGGTTTATCCTCTTCCATGTAAATGTCTGAACCTGACATTTACTGAAGCAAGTGAAGCTTTTTGGAGTATGTTTTCTCAAGTAGTGTTGGAGCTTTCCAGTGGATCCAGGCTCAGCAGACTCAGCAGAACTGACTGAGCTGAACTGGCTTCAGGGAAGAAAATGCAACAGGCCAAAAGCCCTGTTACTGCCCACTATGTGACCACCTGTAGAAGCCACTTAGGAAATTTAAAGCAAATTAAAATACCTGCAGAAACTCTTCAATTGGTGAATGGTTTGGTTCAGACATTAAATGAGACACCAGACTGCCTATCCAAAAAAGCTGATATTTCTAACAAATGTAATTAGGATCAACACCTGTAAGTCTCAGGGGAGAGTTGTCATTAAGGACTGTCAGGAGGGTGTACACAGGAAAAATCAAAAGTAAACCCCACCCTTTCCCATCCCATGAGCCAATCATGCTTATCTTCTTTTGAAGCATAACCAACTCCTGGAGCCAGCAAACAGAAATGATGCCTTCTGCGCTGCCCCACACAACTCTGTCTAGGCATCTCCACAGGCATTGCACCAGTGGAGTATGAGATGAGAGATATACTGAGAATATTAATCAATAAAATACAGTTGGAAAAACTGGCATCTGGAAATGGATAGTGTATAGGCAAAACAAGTGGAAAGTGTATTTCATAAGGTAAGGTTTAATTTATTCATTTTCACCTGCAATACCTTTATAGACAAAAATTGTGCAAGTCTGTCACAACAATGTGGAGAGAAGGAAAGGAAATACATTTCTGACTCAGATGGAGAATGTGTCTTATAATCATGAGCTTATTTAAGGACAGCAGTCATGTAATTGCCTCACTGAGGAATCCCCTCAAATATGCAGCTGTACTCTGGCAGCAGATCGGGTCTCCTGGGCCGTGCTTTGCTTCCATGTGTATCTGCATGCTTTCAAATTTAAAAGTAGCACAGGAAATTGCATATGCCTGTACTTTAACTTTCTTGATAAACCCTAGACAGTCACACCCTGCATGAGGTTAGGGGCAGAAAGGAATCCTTTTCCACCTCAGTCTCAATATCAGACTCTCCCAGCATATCCTGAATGTCTCCTGATGCAGGGGAACAGGAAGATCCAGCCTGGGGCTGAAGACCTGGTCTCACAGCTTGTCAGCTGAGATGACATGCACTATCTCTCCTCAGATGATCCCACCAATACAAGTCTCCTGGGGTAAGCCCTCAGGAAGTAAAAGTTTGCCCTCAGGACAAACCAGTATTCCCAGGGAAGAATATGCATATATGTAGCTTCATGTGAAGGAATTTTCTGTTGCTTGACTTGCCTTGCCTCTACCATCAGTACAGGCAGAAAGCCGTCTTTCTAACCAGAATATAGCTGAAATGGTAATTCTGCCCTTATTTGTTCCTGAATGTCCTTCACACCAGTTTTGATGAATTACTCTGTCCTCATCATTTACTTTGTTACAAGTGAAATAAAATCAGGTATTTTCATCTCTTCTCAAAAGGAAGGTCCACAGGTCTGTAAAAAATTTCATTGCCCTAGTCAGAACATTTTCCTTTTGTGTCCTTTGATAAGATTAAATATACTTCATTACCAGCAATAACACACCAGGACATAAGAGTGATATCTCCTGTCATACATAATAACTCTTGTGATCATTTCCAAGAGTAGTTGTTATTCTCTTTATTTCTTTTTTCTTTGTGTTTGTTTGTTTGATTGTTTTTTATTTGGTTTTGGGGGGGGGAAGGGGGAGGGTTTCTGCTTTGCCTCTTAATGTTTTTTCAAAATTTAATTTGATTTTTTGGGGAGGAACATTTTTTGGTGACATTTTTCCAATACGGGTCTTCACTAAGAGAAAGAAAAAAAAAAAAAAGGCTGCCTAAGAACAGCTTTGCAGCTATCTTTAACCCACTTTGTACAATAGCCACTGCCAAAAGTAACTTCTGCTGTGGGGCTCAGTAATCACACAAATGCTGCAGCATGTTTAAATTGCTCTGCAGATGACGGGTAAAAATAAGTGAGCTAGACATAAATGCAGAGAGTGAGTGAAAGAACAGGCAAGAGAGAGATGTCCTCAAATAGATTGTACGGGTCAAGTCATGCAAGTGCTTTTATTACTGCTGATTAATTCTGTCAGCTGTTATGTTAATGTGCTGCATGGCATGAGCAGGCACCAAGCAAAAGTACAAGGAAGCTGAGACTATTTTCTAAATAAGGATGTGGCCCAGACTGCTTGAAATTGTGTGTGTGTGTCTGTTCCTGGCAGAGTGATGATGGATGATAACAGGATGAGAATGAAATCTCTATTGCTGTGCTTTGGCAATGTAGATACATCTCTCTCCAGACTCAAGGAATTAGATGCAGGTTGGGGTTTTTTTTATTGCCAACCCCAAGCCTTCAGAAATCTTGAGACCTCTCTCTCCAGACTCAAGGAATTAGATGCAGGTTGGGGTTTTTTTTATTGCCAACCCCAAGCCTTCAGAAATCTTGAGACCATCTGACACTATGTACTTTTTAAAATAATAACTATGGATTCTGACTTTGGTTGCCCTTCATTTTCTGGACTGACAGCATTTCTTTTTCAATCCCCTTACTTCCATAAGACCTAAAACTGTACATAATAAAACAGAATGCCAAACCTTGCTGTGTACTAAGAGCTGGGATCTTGGGAAAATTAGAGACTGCATGAGCTTCTGATAACATTATGCATTATGTAATCTACCTGTAAGAGTAGATTACAGACCTCAGGATGGGAAGCACAGTGAGAAGGATGTGTGCAAGCTGGGACAGGCTTCATTCAGGGAGATTCGGCATGCAGGAAAAGAGCACCTGAAAGGCTTTGGGAGGTGGTTGCAACACAAGCCTGGCATTTCAGCCAAGGAGGTATTTAAGAGAAGGTCAGGATTGTCAAAGGCATAGGTAGAGCAGCACATGGGCTGCTGGAGGCGGCTGCCAGCTCCTCAACGAGAAAACCTCCCACAGATGGCGGTGCGAGAATTTGACGGAGTGGCCTCTTCCCCAGCGTGCTGGGCAAGCAGCAGCTTTGTTCGCTGTGAGCGGCATCCCTCCCTGGGAGCCTGCTGGGAGTGAGGCTGGGTCCCTCTGGCACTGTGGCACCTGCCCCAGGCTGTCTGTCACCCACGGCTGTCCTCACACATGTCCTCCCCTCCTCTTCTCAAAAACAAGCTGTGAGCATTGCTGCAATGATGGGAGCTATTCCACTGCTATATGCAGCTGGGGTTTTATCCTTAAGGAAGCACTTTTCCTCACCATGACTCTAGCAGCAGTAAGCCAGCAGAGCCCACCTGGCTTTCCTGTGATGCGTGATTCCCCTTCAGCTGTCCACAAAAATTCCCTGCTTCAGATGTGTGATGGGGACTTGCAGTGCTGCCTGCAGAGCCCTGAGAAAATTGAACCTAAGTATAAAAACGGAGGGCCAGGGCTTGTGAAGAATTGCAGATGATCCAATATGAATCAACAGCAAAACTCACTTTATTAAAGAAACTGCTACAGTTATAGTATTCCTGAGGATACGTGCATTAAGGCTACTGGTGCAACACACACATAAACAATCACTCATTGGCTATTAGCAGAAGGCTGCTAGATCTATGAGCTCATCCAGCCTGCTTCTAGTTCTCATGGGCCTGTAAAGTTGTTTATCTTACAGCACACAGCTGCCAGCCTTGGCCAAAAACTCCCTTTTTTCTCTCACGAGAAATGCACAGCATACCTAAGGATAGGTATGGCATGCTCATGAGAGGACGTTCCTTTAGGGCTAGGGTAGGGTGACAGGTGGGATTCCCTGGGAGGAGGAGGAGAGTGGTGCTCTCTCTGCCTCTGGTTTCAGGGGCTGTGAGTGGGAGGCATACAGGAATGTCCCCACTTTTTACCTGTGCTGGGCCACCACGCATGACTTTTCCCCCAGAGCCCTAGAGGAAGACCTGGGGGTAACAGCAAGGGAAAGCCATAGGACATGACTTTCCTGTGAGCTCCTGAGCCAGGGAACCCCCTTGTCATGCCAGCATCACCCTTTTCCTGCCCCCATGAGTGCTCCTCTCTTTCTGCAGCCTCTGAGTGCCTCACTGCTATGGCAAGGCCACAGTCCATGGCTGGGGATATTTGCATGGCAATCGCCCAGCTGGGAGCCTGCCCTAAGGAACACGTTGTGCTAGAGACCTCCCTCAGAGCCACTGACCCTGTCACCAACAGCATGCATCCTAATGTGAACTGCTAGTACAATAATAATCTTTAAAACATCTCTAAAGCCAGGAAGGAAGTTGATGTCTTTTTATACCAAAACTTTCACCTATGGTTTCCTCAGAATTTATGCCCTCTTACACATCTGTGGTTCCTGCACCAGCAGATATCATGCCTAGGTGACACAAATAACATTTGTGGTGTATACTCAATCTGGCAGAACCAAATCCGGTGAGAGGGTGACTTGTTCAATGATCATCTCAACTTCCCTAAACAAAAAATCCTTTCTGAGGATTGAGGAGTAGCTGAGGAAAGAATGAGCTGAAAGTGGTTTCAGACAGTGCCTTGAAAAAGAGTTTGTGTTCCTCAAAGCTTGTTCATCTCTTCAGAGTACACCAACTAGTCTAATAAAATAATTTCTCTACCCCTAGAAGCCTTGCCTTGCTTACAGGCATAGCAATAACCATCTGCAATTGAGAGGTACTACTGCAATGACTAATGTGGCATTATTTGGGTGTCTGTTACTAAGGGCGCCTTGTCCCAGGAGAGTTCTCTCTTGCTCTTAGTAGTAGTTTGCATGGGCTCATGGGTTTGTGAGGGAAACTCAGAGCTGACTAATGCCTTGGTAGCTTTTCAATTGCCATTTGCGCAGTAAAAGCTGCCCCATGCCCAGCATGCTGCAATTCAGCCCCGAGCAAATATGTCTGGTCAAGTGGTGCAGGATGGGAATCTTGACAGCCTCAGCTGTAATTGGTACGACTGTGCACTGCTGTAATGAGCAACAGACAATGCGAATATCAACTCACCGGAACCTGTTTTCAACAACACTGGTGCTGTTTAATAGGCAATCTTTTTTCTTTTTTTTTTCATTTCCCTGTGGCTATTAGGAAATTTTCCTTTTATTTTTTTTTTCTTTTCTCTCTGCTACAGTATGGATATGGTTGTAGATCAAAGAAGAATGACATATATATAGATATTTATATATATATACATTTTATATATTTTTATAAATTATTTCAATACAAATATATAAAAGTAATTTTTACATCCAAATTTCCCACAGAAAAAATAGGAAAGAATGAAAATACAGATGGAAATGCAGCTATTTCAAAAAGCATCCTTCTTTTTGAATTTTTCTGAGATAGTATACAGTCTTGGATGTGGGTAGTTTTGGTGCCTGGCATTTAGTAGATAAATTTATTCTTTGTAAATTTGTGAATGCATATTGTGATAGTTTTATTCTTTTTCCTTTTCAGGAAGGGGGCTGGGCAGACTTGACTTGAGTGGCAGGAAATGAAAGGCAGGCTGGAGGGAAGAATGGAGACTGAGCAGTTGAGAATATGACTAGAAGGCTGAACATTGACAAAAATGGGAAGTAACCCCATGCCCTGGCAGATGTTTGAAGAATTAATTTAGCAGCTTTCAGTGCAGCTAAAACTGGTGACAGTTTTTCAAAGGGAAGCTGCAGTTGTTCAACAGGCTGTGGGGGGAGGCAACTTCAAATTACTGCAGCAGGAGCATGTAGCACGGATGGGAGATGGCCCAAAAGAGCAGGAATGAAGAATTACAGGGTGAGAGATTGCATGAGGGAGATGCTGGGTGTTATCAGGAGGCTGAGTCAACGAATTACCTAGAGGGTGGTCTTCTCCTTCACCTCATCTTCTCTGTATGTCTGTGATGTTTCTCTAAATTCAGCTCTGCAAACTTTCTGCCTTTTCATGCCCAGTGAAGGAACAGTGAGTAGGCTGAGGAGGGAGAACATCCACCCAGAAGCTGGGGTCCTCTGACCCCTTGCAGAAGATAGGGAACCATGAACCCTGCAGCCAACACCAAGGATCTTGGTACTGCCAAACCCTAAAATAGTAGCAAGTTGTCTTTCTGACCATTTGGCTTCTCTTGGTTTTGGCAGAAGACAGTCAGAGATACCTGAAAGTGAAAGGAAGTTGAAAGACATTTTACTTGGGACAAAAAACATCTCACTGCTGATCTTTTTTGGAACTAAGAAGAGGGTGTGATAGCATGAAAACTCTTTTTAATAGATACCATGCTCTTCCTTGGTACTTGACCTCTTCCTTCTGGCAGCCTACTTCAGTTTTTCTTATGCCTCCTTTGTAGACCCCTTTTTAAGGGAACGTGGCTTAGTTAACCTCAGATGTCACATGTGTAGGAGAAAAGCCTTGAAATCTGATCTGCTGAAAGAAAACATACCATAACTCTGAAAATTCTTTTCAGAATATGGACTTTGGGGCCTGCCAGTGAAAGAATAACAGAAGCAGAAGGGAAAATGAATGTTTTAAACTGACAGCTTGTATATTTTATTCCTAATGCAAAAAGACAAATTGCTACATGAGTGAGCATGCACCAGAATGTGATTAAATCTCAATCTAGTGCACTCACCTTCTCCACAGCAGGGGCTTGCACAGAGCTCTGTTCTGCGTGTTTCTGTCTGTTAGTGGAAAAAATAGTTGGTATCATGTCGGGCCAGGCAACATATGCACCTGCCTATCTATTTGTTTAAATCCTCTGCAATATAAAATTTGAATTTGTAATGAAATCGATACAAAAGCATGCTGGAAATATTTGGGACCACAGTCAGCTAAAAAAGAACCTTCTTTTTTCACACACCTGCAGAAACAGCAAGTGTAGGAATACTGTGCAGCTTGATTAGCTTGTGAGAATGGCCATTAGCAGAATAATCCCATAAAACTGAATTGAATATTATTTCAGTGGAAAATCACAGTTTGTTTTGCACAGTACTGTAGAGCACCATCAGACAACTTGCATTCAAAATTTTCCCTGACAACTGCAGCAGCTTGTCTGAGTAAAAATTGAAGTCTAAAGCAAAGAGAGAAAGTCCAGTAAGCAGGACCCATTGCTCATTCTGTGTGATGATGCTTTTCTTGCTTGATCCCTTACCCGTAAATTGATGAGGTTCCATTTGAATATTTGAATAGGAGTTTTCAGGGAAAATCCCACATTCTGCAAGAAGTAGGTGGCATGTTTCCCCCTGAGTCAGCCCTCAGTCATACCTCCAGAAAGTCTGGAGGCATTGCTGGTGACCTTGTCTTTCATTCAGCACTGACCCAAAGCCTGGCCACCTCTGAGTAGAGGGAGCAGGATCTGGGTCACCGATGATGCTGATCAACAGCCTTTTCTGTGACTGTGACTCTGGTGCCAGCAAGGGGGCAAGGCTCTGGCTCACAGCCAGGCCAAGACATTTCGCTGTATGAATAGTGGTGCTAATGCTGCTATTCTGGCAAAAGCTCTGATTCACCCGCTGTGGTTTCATTTCTGAAAAGTTTCAGATCCAGATATAAGTTATAGTTCAGTGATTAATGTATTTGTCTTTAGTGCCTTCAGCTGCCCTTTCAAGAGTAAGACAGTGCCTTCTTCACCTATCACAGGTTATGGCTGAACTGGCTTTTAAATAATTGCTAGGCAAGAATTTCGATCTATTGTTTTGCTGCATCCTTCAATATCCTTGGTATTAGCAGAAGCAAAGGTTTTGACCAAAGCTGAAGGAAGTGACGTGAGATTCAGTTACCATTAAGTTTTGGTATCTTTAAAGAATTCCTTTCCTTTTACATCTATGCTTGCTTATGTTTCAGGCATAGGATTGGAGAAATCATCTAGGCTTACAGATTGATCCAAACCAAGAATCTAAATATTTCACATTTGTGATTGTAATTCTGATTTTCTATGGTCATAATGCTTTGGAGAATAGATCTTTACCAAGATTTAAACAGTAGCATAAGATGTGTTTGGATAAAATAGAACTAGCAGAAAAGGATGTGCTTTCTCCATGTCTGGCACAAATAGATGGGCTGGCAAGCAACTTTTGGGCTACTTAGTCTTGATAAAAATTAAAGCAATAGGTCAGAAATTATTATGGGTCATACTTCAGATGTTAAGACCTAAGGCGGAGTCAACAGACTATGAATGAATCCAGGTTTTTACTTAATATCCTAACATTTGAAAAATTGTGTGTGTGTGTGTGTGTGTATATGTATATGTTTATATATATATATTATTTTTCATGGAACCAACTTTGTCTTCTCATTTTTGTCTATGTTTGTTTAATCTACCTCTATTATGTAAGATGTAAGAAGGGTTTGTAGACAAGGAAAAATAAACAAAAGTTATTTAGAAGATGTTCAGTGCACACAAGGTCAGAGTTTATGTTTCTTCCTGTAACAGCAGCAAGCCTAATAAAATGTGCTCTTTCTGCTTACAAACCTTGCTTCAGCTGCTGAATAATTGCTGCTCTCTAAATACCACATTCTGGGTGCTGTTAGCATCATGGCCATTTGAGGCTGTAATTATTAAAAATGGAGCTAAGGTGTCTCAAAAGTAGGAAAAATACGTGTAATCTACAGATCACAGTTTTTCTCAGGTTGGTCTTGGCATATATATGTGTTTTTGAAGTTCTTAATGCCAGACAGAATCCGGTTAAATCTGAATTTTGTCAAGGTGCCATGGAAGAATCAGTAAGGCGAGATGCTGAAATCAATACCACCCAGGAAGAGGCAGTTTCCCATCTCACAGATGCCTACTGAGACACGTCACATTCTCCACCCTGCACATCTCTGCATTGCTGCACAAGTCCGCTCCTGCTGAGGACAATCAACCCAAGTAACAGTCCTGGAGGAGAAAAAGGATATTCTGATTAGTTTACAAGTGCTGCAGCAGATCATGAGTTTTGGTGGTCTGATGCTTGTAAGTAAATTGGGATCCAATCTACCTATTTATGTTTCATTGTTAGCCTGGATCAGGGATCATGTAAACTTTGGCTTCAGGGGGCATTCCACCTTGTTCAGTCTCTTAGATGAGCCTGGTGCTCATTGGCAGCTCAGCTCTGCCCTCACTGCAGTGGGGCTGTCAGCTTGGCCACTGCTCACCCAAGGTTTCTCTCTGCCTCTCTGAGGGGCAAAGCAATGGCCTGGGACAGAAACCAAGGCTTGGACACAGACTTACTCAGTGTTGAAGTGTTTCTCGTCCCTGGTCATGCCTGCAGCAAGAGCAGGCTTGTAGGCTGGATGCAGAGCACTGCAGTGGTACCGGGCCATGTATGCTGGGCTTCACTGAAGAGGGAATCCCCAGGGAAAAAGGTTGTGATGGGAACTCAGAGTGGTCTGCAGCATGGGGGAAAGTTTCTGGAGAGGTCAGCAGCTGGACAATACCTCTCCAGTGCCTTGGGTAGGAATGCAGAGGGGCAGTGATGGCAGAAAAGCAGCAAGGAACACAACCTCTAATTTTTAATAAAAGGAAAAGCTAAGGAAAGTGTAAGACAGCTGACAAAAAGGCCTGCAGAAAAGGTGAAGTGCATATAAGAGTTGAGGCAGAGTACAGTCAGACATACAGTGTTCTATCAGTGTACTCCTTTGAAGTAGAAACTGGAGGAGGAGGAAATGGCTTTGGCTCATAAGCTGTTTCCCTTGATGTGGAGAAGAGGTAGAGTACACAGCTGACTATATGGGGCCATAAGAATATTGTGGTGTGATCAGGGAGAGACCCCAATCAATGAGGCAAAGCTGCTCACATAGGAGTCAGCACTGCATTGCCCTCCAGGCTGGAAGGCCCCCAGTTGCATCCCTGAAGGCCATTAGGGCAACCTATAGAAAACCTGTAAGGCAAGATGTTTGACCTAAACTGTCTCAGTCTTCCCTTCTTTGAAAGGGAAATTGAGGATAAATCAACCCTGTGGGATATATTTTCAAAGAGGGAAAGCTGAGGCAGCAGTGAGACATTTAGCACAGGTCAGTTGCACCCATGCCACTATGGATATATACACTAAAACTGATCAGCCTCCTTATATATAATTTCCAAAACACCCACAGAGATGTTTAATGTACTCCATACATATGGGACAGCAATGGATCTGTACTTAACACTTCCAGTACATGTACACATCTATACCATATCATTACTAAGCAAATTGATGAACCAGCTGTCTGACTGAATAAAATGCTTGGATGATGAATGAGACACAGTTGCAGTGCTGCTAGGTTGGCAAACCAGTCTGAAAACTGGCTTAATGTTGTGGATTGTAGTGAACCAAAGCTTAGATAACTGTGGAAGATGAAGACTGCCAATGCCCACCTTCCCTCTTCTTAAGGACTTGAGAGAAAAGTCTTTGAACAAGACTTTTGGAGGATAGTGTCAGCTGCTATCCTCTCTTAGCAGAGAGGAAATCCACTTGATACTGGCCATAACCGTGGCTACAAATCTGCTTCATAAATACTTGTCACTAGACCGGGCTTTTTAAAAAAGTAGCAGCAATCAATTTGCTGAGTGTTTAAACTTGAGAGATTTTTGTGGTCAATGTGTTCTTAGGGGAGCTGATGCTTCCAGGATGTTGTTACTGGAATACTGCAGCTGTGCTTTTAACTCTTAGTGGACTGGAAGCACTTTATTTCCCTATTCCTCACCCAGTAGCTGTCACATGGAATTTTATAAACAAGGTGCTGCAGAGCCCTCTGGCTTAAAGATTCTGCAGAGCTCTTAAGCTCAATGCTAAAGTGCATTGTTGGATTAAGATAATGTCTAATAACCCCTTGGAGAATCATATCTTAGCTGCCCAAAGTTTCTCAGATAATAAACAGCAATTCAAGAAAGTGAAGATTTCCACTCACCATCTGCCTTTTAAACAAGACTTTGAAAGGTTGCTATGCACCAATGTATTCATTCTTCCTGCAAATACCACAGGCGGGGGGTACAGGCCATAAGTAACTGTACCATAAATGCACTATTCATTTTGTTTTGTTTGTTTATTTATTTTTTCCCTAAAAGCTGTAGGCATCCAGTCATCCACCAGACATCAGACGTCTCTGAGTTTCAGCTCCCTGAACCCAAAGCACTGGCGTTTCTTTTTGTAAAAATGAACCTAATATTTTCTGTCCATTGTGATACCTGGGATGGAGCCTCAGGACAAACAGGTTCCATTTGAAACAATTTCTCTAAGGGAATGTGCTTGGTCTTGCATTTGATAAGTTTCAAGACATTACAGATCTACAGAAACTGAATGGTTTCTTACCAAACCATGAGACATTCTTATCACTTAATTGCATCTTGAACTCTTCCTTAGAAACCTGGAGCACTAACAGAAAAATTATATGAAAAGTCAGAGAGAATCTTATCATTTAAAACAAAGCCAAGCACTCTCTTGTACCAGCTTCTCTTACAGCTCCTTCCCCTTAAGCAATACCAGTGTTCTAGAATTATTTCTCCCATTTTCAAGTTAGCAAAAAAGACAACCCTGTTAGAAGCCCTATTCATTTAGGGCTTGTCAACAAATCATATATAGAAAGTGAGCTTGAATTAATTAAAGTACTGAATTCCTAAATGAATTACCTAAATTGAATTAAATTGTCTTGTGGATACTATTAAACACACCTCTTTGGCTGCTAGTGCTTAAATCCCTTTGGAAGAGTAAAAGCACCCATGTGGGATTTTGATTTAGTTTAACCAATCCTCTTTAAAGAAATGTAATAATTACATTGTAATACTGAGTGTCCCTATTTGTACAAGAACACATCTATGCACTGATAAGGGGTTAAATAGGCCAATTGTAAGGGTTCAAGGGTAGAAAAGCAACAGAAGTTATTCCTGGGGAAGGATTTGCTGCAGAAGTATGCTTCAGGGGGAAATTTGACAGGAGCAAGGAAGAAAGGGAGCAGATTTTAACCCTTGCATACAGAAAGACTCATTGAAACAGATTTATTTTTTCCTTCCTTGTTTACTTTCTTCACTTGAAGATCACTCGCCTGCTATAGGACAGCTCTTAAGTTGTTCAGATCCAGCCCTCTGCAGCTGGGAGAAAACCTCTTCTGCAGTTACATATAGACATTGCAAAATGTGATCATTGCTGGGATTACTTCTTGTATGTGCAAAGCTTAGCACTGAAAGCCAGTCTACCTGCCTGTGATGGAGTTCAGAATGGGAAGGAGTGGCAAATTCCCTGAACAATCTGTGCAAAATGGAGGTTAGGCTCTAAAGGCCACTTCAGCCTTCCAAAAATGAGCTTCAGTAATCTGTGAGACATCATGGAAGAATGAAAGGGAGTTTCAAAATAGCCTTACTTTAAATAAGAACATACTTTGGCAGTGCTACATGAAATGAAAACTGACATACTTGACCATCA
This sequence comes from Campylorhamphus procurvoides, assembly GCA_013396655.1. Classification (NCBI taxonomy): domain Eukaryota; kingdom Metazoa; phylum Chordata; class Aves; order Passeriformes; family Dendrocolaptidae; genus Campylorhamphus; species Campylorhamphus procurvoides. Next base: position 3,006,042 of record WBMV01003664.1, on the reverse strand, counting down.
TATTGACATGTTCATCAAACCACTCAACAGACTACAAATATCCATGCAGACTCAGTGCCAAAAGCCGGAGCAGACAACCAGATGTGGAGCAGACTGTGGCTGAGCCTGTCTGCTCACCCAGCAGGAATGGAGAGAGGCTGCTTCACTGGGGCTACAGTCCATCAGTTCTGCTCTGGACATTCCCAGCAACAGAGACATCAGCATCTGTTCTCCTTGTGAGTTATTTTGGGGAAGATGTTTTCTTCTGTTGGCTGATGGAAAGCCCACTAGGGAGAATGTTATAGCAGGAGCATAAGGAATTTTAGGATGGGGAGTGGGGGTACAAAATATCGATCCTTTGCGAGTATTCAGTATCACAAAAGCATGGGAAGTTGAGTGTGTGTTTACTGGATGTGAGTGTTCCAGCACATTCCTTGATCAGATATCTACACCTCAGGGAACTGGGCTACTACTGAGATTTTGTACTATACCAATTTAAAATTAACTTCTGTAAAAGCCACTTCAGACTTGAATTAATTAATGACTATTTGTGCCAATTAATTTGCTTGCTAAGATATTTTCAGGAAGCAATATTTAGTCCAGTCCTGAGCAGCCTAAAAATCTGTATATATTTATACAATGTCTGCATGCAGGTGCCAAGACATAGCTTAGGGCTCACGAGTTCCACAAGCACAAGAATAATAGACATGATTACTGTAAACACACTGCAAGCAAACATGCTTAAAAACCTCAGAGCAACATTACAAAGGCCCCATTCTTGACAGTGTTTTCTGAGCACGGTGGATGTTGGGAAATACATGCCTTGATACAGATCACCAGGTATCCAAGACCCACAATGAATGTGCTATTAGTCATTGGCTGCACTTGTTCAGCTCTGAGTAATGATGAAATGGTTCAAGAATTGTTTAAACCACTCAGTTACAGTAAAATAGAGGCTAATGTCAAAACAAAGGGACTGACGAGAAGTAACAATTTCTTGAGAACTTAGTGATACAGCCAGCTTAATTTTTGTGTAAATGTTGTGTAACAATGCCATTTATCTCAGTGAATGGCACAAGACAGAGTTCTGATGAAGCTGCACCTTCAGCCAAGCAGCCAGACCCCTCTACCTACTCCCTTCCTTAAAACCCACAAATCTGTCAACCCAGTTTATATGAGACTTGAACTGTGGAAGGTCACTGACTTTCTTTGGAAATCACCTGAGAGAAAATAGGATGGGTTTGGAAGGTAAAGGGAATGCAAACAAGCTGAGGAAAAAGGAACAAAAGAACACAGAATGCTGGCTCTGAAGGGGAAAGCAATCATGCGGAGTAACAACAATTTTGTGATTGTTAAGAGAAGTCTATCTAGTGTTCTGTAAATATTAGTAGGCACAGAAATATGGCTCCAGTATGAAGAACACAGTCATATGAACATATCATGTTTAAAGAATCAAAAATACCCATCTTGCTACACACTTAGGGAAGGAGAAGTTTGACCCAAACAGGAAAAACTAAGTTAAAAAATTGCTATTTGTGAATGGAAGACTCACTCCTGAGCCACTGAAAAGCAGCACAAGAGACTGTGACACACAGTTTAATAGAGAGGGAAATGGAGTGACATTCAGGTTTGGCTTCAGAAAGCTGTACTACTCCCCCCAGCTCCCTGCTGAGTGAGGTATGTACTCTCCTTCATCTCTGTCTCACCCTTCTTGTCTGCTTACACTGAAAACTCTTCTGTGTGTATCTTTCCATGTAGTTTATATTAACCTCTTCCTTAACTTCATTTGGCTGCTGCTCGGAGTCATTTGGTTTTGATTACAGAAAATATCCCAATGGAATTAAAAGGAGAGAGCTTTTGGGCCAGGGCTGCCATTCTGCTTTGACCCTTTTCCAAGCACAGAAGTGCTTTGCCTTGTCTGAGACCAAAAGCCACCTTGCGCACGCTAACTGCACACTCCCAATGTAAAATGGGATTTATTTGTCCCATAGGCAGCAAGCTGAATCCGGAGTCACCACAGGGACAGTGGTGCTAATACATTTAATTGCAAAGATAACATCATTCTGTGGTGGGCCTCCACACTGAGAGCCTGGGCAGGAGCTGACCCAGAGTGCAGGGAGCTCCCACACATGCTACATTCCCCTCCCTGCCACGGTGCCCCATCCCTGCTTCTCCGAGATAAGGAGATAGTGCGGGCTCCATGGAGGAGATGGGTTTTACAACCCAGCCACTCCCAAGGCCACCTTGTCACCCCCAGGAAATGCTGTTCTGGGTAAATGGATCCTACCAGATATTGAAGTCTGATTCTTGGCAATTCGTGGAAGAACATGAGGTTGCCCAAGCTCTGCAGACAGCGTGGGGCTGAGTTCCACACACAGGTAGCAAAATTCACTCTTTCAGAAAACTGCGGGCTTTATTCCTGTCCATGAAATCACAGGCACAGCCCAGTGATGAAAGAATCCAACGTAATGGATGTATTTTATTCCACTGGATTATAAAGGGGCAGCTCAGGGTGCAGATTTAACAGAGAAAAGAAGTGATGTCCTGCTGTACTGTGGAGTTACAGGAAGATAACACACTTTTCCTTTCTGCACCCAAAGTATCTTAAGTATATTCTTTGTGTTTTAAAAAATCTGACCCTGGGCTCTAGTGTGCATTTTAGACTTACTTTGCAAAATAGAAAAATAGCACACGAGTTATTTCTGCCTTTCATAAAACAATTCTAATATTTCTTAGCTTGAATCTTCAGATGTGTGTTCCCTTCTCTCCCTCCCTGCTCCCTCCCTCTGCACAGGATCCACATCATTAACTCTGTGGTTTGCAACTACTTTTTTTTTTCTTTCAGATTATTCTATCCATTGTACAAAAAAAATCCCTTTAACTGCTCTCCAGTCTTTCAGGCTCATCTCAGTGGGCATATTTGCATAAATGTCACTGCGGTGGTGTAGGAATCCTTTCAAGGGAATTTGACTGCAGAGGCCAGGTGATTAGTTTCAAAATTTATAAAAGGTTTTACATTTCCTTGCAAATATGGCAACTATATCATTCACAAAGCAGCATTTTCAGTATAGCAAACAGATAAGCCAAAAAAATCAATTTTTAGAAATATTTTCCACCCTTTATATTACAGGCATGCTGTATTAAAATTGATTAAAATTGAAAATACAGAGGCATATGCATTTGCATATGTATGTTTGCATGTCCTACTCTAAGGTTCTTTCAAGTGAGTATAATACCATCTTTCAAAAAAATTACAACTAAAATGCAAAACATCAGGTATTTATCATAAAGAGTTTATTGAACATTACAACAACCATGTCAGAAAAAATAATAAAGGCCAAATCCTATAAATTTGTAAGAAACACACCATTTCTACATTGTAAAATGAAAAATGTACTCTCTTCTTCTTCAGTATTATATCCTACTGTTCCTCCATAAATTATAAGTGGTAAAAGGCATTGTGCAATGTCCATAATTCATTATATCATAATATATTGTCCAATAGGGAATATTCTAACACCTTCTTTGGTCATCCTTTTCTGAGCATAGCATAATAAAGACCATGAGATGAGCTGTTTTCACTGTAGATTAAAGTCAAGCTTGGAGGTAGAGGAGGTCAGAACATCCCTTCCTTTTCTTGCTGAAATTTCCCTGGGGACACCTCTTTCAAAAAAACTCCAGAAAAAGCAAAATTAAATTCTTTATAGCACTTTTTAAACAGAAATTCTTGTTATGAAGTCTATTCACATGTCCATTTAAAAAAATTCAAAACCCAAATGAAACATCTGTTTTGACTTAATGCCACTGAATTTTGGCATTTGGAAATTTAAAGATTTCAGCCTTTGAATTCCCATGCTTTTTAGAAAAGCAGGCTGTTCTTTTTCCTCCCCCTACTCTGAAACTTCAAATCTGGAAAATATTTAGAGCAGCATGTAAATACTTTCTTTTCCCCCTGCTTCCCTCCCAACTTCATTTTCCTGCTGTTTTCTAACAATCTCCAGTTGTAGGGAAGATGTGCTTGTTAAGCAGAATGGAAAAAAAATCATTATATAGAGCAAACCCCAAAGAATATACAGGTGTTTGCACTTGCGTGTCTGTCAGAAAGATCTTCTCTAAACTTCACATGTCCTCTAGAGAAACAGATTTTGAAATAAAATGTTTCAAGCCATGTGTTTGTCTCCCTTGTGAATATTGGTCCAAATGCATCACTGGACTGATTCTCTTTACAGCTTGAGCTGCACTGAGGAAACATGACTGCTGTGGCATGGTAACTACATCCGTGAAATGGGAACCATCCACTTGAAATAGTACTAGCACTTCCTTTCTAAAGATCTTTAAGATTCATGGAGGAAACAGAGCCCATAGAATAAGATTGCATGACACATTTGCTTTGCAGTTACTGATGATCACAGTACAGAGAGTTTCAGCACTCAGAAAAAGAAAGAATGAAAAAATGAAATGAAAGAAAAAAGAATGAAAGAATGCAAAGAATGAGTGAAAAAGCATATTTTTTTCCCAAGCAGGGCTGTTTCTGAACAATTGCCATTACTGCTCTTCATCACTATTCCTTGTTAACCTGTTGCCTTGCATCTGAAGATGAGATTACTCCATTTGAAACTTATGTGTTGGTTTGGGATGACCTAAAGTCCCCAGGAACCAGCAGTGGTCAACTGGAAAGTAACTGAGGCTTGAAATGTTCTTCTTTCTCTCCTCTGGCTTGAGCATGCTCACCTGAGAATTTTTTGTTTTCCTTCAAGGAAAACACTCCTGATTGTTGTAATGGACACAGATGTGTGTGCAGATACAAAGGTGTCAGCAGCCTTTGGATGTTTCCGACACCACTGAATTACCATGTAGAGTGCATGGGGTTAGTAGGAGACAGAGATGTTCTTCATGTCATGTCTACTTCTGAAATGGTCTGACAGGATTTATAAAATAAGAGTTTGGTCAAAATGCATGAAAGCAGAACGAAGCTTTTTTTGTGATCTTCTCATTCCATAAGTGACTAAATACAGATTTATGAGCAATTGCTTGTAATTTTTCTTTGTTCTCTGGTTATCCTCTTACCCCCTCTAAACCAGGAATCCTCTTGCCAGTTGCCTATGCTGGCATCAGAGCTCAGACAGCATGTTTTGTGCTGGGTCCGGAGGGACACTCACTCCCTGCCATCCCTAGAGAAGTCTGTTTCGAGTAACACTGTATCTTGGAGGAATGGTAGGTCAGCAGGGGCCACTCTGCCATCTGCAGTATTTGAAGGATATTTCTGCCATGTGTCTTTTGGCCAAAGAAACTGACAATGCCTTCTCTCAGCAGAGAGCTCACTCTTGTTGGCAGCAAAGCAATAAATATAAAAGTGTTGCAGTGCAAAGAGATGGAAAAGTTAGTTTCTTACTTAGCTTCCTGGTCATTAGCATGGGTTTCTTCATTCTGTGTATAAATCATTTCAGAACAGCAGAAGCCCACACCCACCTTGGAGGAGCATTTTCACAATAATACTCCTGGGCTCTTTGATACTCTTGAACTATTTGTCAGAATATTCATCTCACGTTTTGCCTGAAATACAAAATTATTCTTCCACATTGCATGCTCTGTTTGTATTGAACTTTTCTTGATTAAGCTGGCAGGGCCAAGGAAGGATGAGCAGTGATAATACAGACTGTAGTTTTCCTTCCTCCAGTGGGATAGACCTTTTTCTTTAGCTACAGCTGAGATAATCCAGACTTCTCTTCCAGTCTGTGCTAGCAACCAACAGGCACAGAAGAACAATCTGGTACCTAGAGACTTGATGAACTGCAGAGAGGAATTAATCATGTTTTGTTTCTTTGTCATGGGTCCACAAGGCTGATAGAGAGTAAAATGTGTGGCATGGCTTACTGTGATAGCCTAAGCTCCTCCCCAGTGGGTTCTCTTTGCTTTGCTTTACTATTACGTAGACTTCATGGTTAGTTTCAGCTGAAGGGGTGTTTCGAAGTTAATTGGGTTTTATTCCGAGTAATTTTATTGTGCCATGACAGTAATTCCTAAACTGTCTAAGGTGAATTGGTATATTAATTCTTATCCTGTTCCAGGGAAGTTTGTGTTTTACGGTTCAATTCAGTGAGTCAAGGTTCAATCCACTATTGCTTGAGTTTTCAGAATAGTACAGACCACAAATGCACACAAGGAAATCATCCACCAGATCTATTGGCAGCTGAATATGTAATTTTGTGGAAATGACCAGTTCTCTCTGCTAGGTAATGGCAGGTGGTAGAGACTTTCGCTGACTGTAACTTTCCTTTGAAAGTTAAAATGCTGCCTGTCCAAAGTGTCAATGTACATTGCCATTTATTATTCTAAAATGTAATTATTTCCCCCCAAAAAAGCAAATAATTCAAATTGTGTTTTGACCCCTGTCTGCTGGAGTCAATAGAGTTCCAGAGAGAGTGACTGAGATTGGGATTTTGCCTGCAGTCATGATCTACCTGGAAATGTCACTTGCTGCTCCGGGTGAGTGTCAGTAAAGGCTGTCATTGAACTAGCTCTATATTTAATAAGACTTGCTACAACAGAAAAAGACAAATTATTCTGGAAAGAGTGGTTAAAACATGCTCCTGGGGGTTTTAGGGTAGCATGGTGTAATCCAGCCCTGGGCAAATCTGTTGCCCTACCAGTTTTTTTTCCAATTGGCTGTTCTTAAGTAGATCTGTTCCAGCTTTGAACAGAGGTGAACTAAGACTGGAAATAGCTTATTGCACATATATCTCTAAATCTGAAAAGGTAATTCTGCTGCATTAATAGCCTGATACAGTAAAAGGTACAGTGTTTTTCTGTAATGTTGTAGCTGATGGTGAATGTGGTAGAACTGCTCTGTGGAAATTGAATTTTTTTAAATGCCTGTTATAATTGACAGAAATGGAGGGAAAAAAACCCCTGTTTCTAATTTTAGATTGCAAGATATGGAGTCACATATTTAACACCTCCAAAATTTTCTTCAGACAGATACATCTGTGGAAGTGCACAGTGGTGCATGGTATATGGGCCATGGCACATGTGTTCAATTGACCAACAATTGTGTATGCCAATCTTTACAGCATTCGAGCCTCGGCTTTGCAAAAGTCAGAAGCAAGTACTGAGGATGTGGACAGCCTGTATTTTCTATCCATAAGGCTTTTTAAGGCTGAGTGCTTGGAAATCTTGAAAAGCTGAGGTTTGGAATCTCAAGTATGCCTTTTTGTGCCGCTTGTGAGTTTGAAAATACTACCTCCCAGGCTGTGCAAGCAGTTGGGGGTTTTTTTAGATTTCCTAATTAGATGCTAAACTTTGTGTGTACATGAAATTTTGTGAACTGACTACTCAAATATTCATTCTATTTTTTGAAAAATAAAAATAAAACCCCATGGTGTGATTCTAGATACTTCTAAAAAGTTCATAAAGCTTGTAGCAAGTAGCTGCTGAATCACTATTGCAATGAAATAAAAGTTGACTAAAAATTGAATTGTCATTAAAATAAAGGTAATTAACAAGTTTAAATAAACTGTTGAATTGAAACTTTGTTTCAATATACCAGCTTTTCAGACATGAAGTACCAATTTAGCATACATGCATAAAAGTCTGTTTCATGAGCCAGTGACCAAATGGAACTGCTCCTTGTGGTAAAGTTAGGAAGTCCTAGAGGGGCTTGTAGGAGCCTGTAGGATCATTGTCTTAGATTTTAAGTGACACCTAAGTGAATAAACTGTAAAAAATGAGTTAATTTTCTTGGCTTTTAAGCAAGAACTTAGATATTTCACAGTCTTTTATTACTAATACTTTAAGTTTTCAGGGAGATAAACGGTCTAAAAAGGAGCATGAAGATCTGGTGGTGAGACCTTGGGACAGAAACAGCAGTAGCAACAACCATGCTGGAAATGTGTTTATAAATATTCAGGTGTTTATTAATATTTCATAAATTCCTGATACTGGGGTGTATCTGTTGTATTAATACTGATCCAGAATATATAGTTCAGTGATCACTGGTTAGCTACATGCCATTAATAACTCTGCAAACCACTTCAATAATCATTTGGTTTAAACTGCATGAGCCGACTAGTTATTCGAGGTGACGTGATGCACTTCTTGATGAGCATATGGCATAGTATGGTTTGCACCTGATTGAAAAGGCAGGATTTTTGATCCTTTACCCTGTGTAGTAGTTCTTGCATACATGTTAACTTAATCATACACAGTAATTCTTACATTTGTGATCAAATCCTGATCACTCAAAGACAGCAGAAAAAAAATTAGAAGACACCAAACCTAATTTTCTCCATGTATGACTTCATTTTATACTACTCAGAGGAGGAACATGCTTAGCAGTGAACAGCGCAGCAGATAACCAAAATGAGAAACAAAACAACTGGGATAGATTTTCTCATGAATTAAAAAAAATCCTCACAGGTAACTAGTCAGATTTCACAAGTGTGCATTGACTTAAAATATTTCTGCCCTTACTTTTTCAACCCCCCCTATTATTAAGCTCATTATTGGTGCTTTCATGAATATACAGTGTACCACAGAATAAAATCTCTTTTGAAAGCCATTTGTGGAGTTTCACGAATGTCAGTAATGAAGGTCTTTGCTGTTCTTGTGTTCATCTAAAAAATTTTACATCAGCAATACTTCAATAGAAGCAAAACAGGAAATTAATAAAACCCCATGAAAATCTTTTCAGGGTATATTACTTAAGATGTGAATCAGATGAGGAACTTGTCTAAACAGATTAATTTCAACAGTACATAGCTTGTACAAAGTCATTATGGTGTACATGTACCTTACAACAGCCAAAGTACTTTTGTTCTTTAAAAGGCTCTAGTAGAGGTAAAACTCTGTAGAGACAAGTTGGTGAGCAGCCCCTGAGCCCCTTTGGGGCTCATTGTGGCCAGTGAAAGGCATAGCCCTTTCTCAAAACTTCCCATCTAAAAGGAGAAAGTGTTTGCTTGCTGCGGTTTTTTCTTCTTTTCTTTTTTTTTTCTTTTGATGGAGATTTTGATGACTCAATCTCCAGACATTTGAAGAAAATAAAAATGTTTGAATACCTTATGAATGAGTCACAATGTAATTTTGGATCTTGTCTGTTGGCATGACAAAGTATCCATTGTAGAGAAAGGATTTCCTGATCTTGAAAATGCTACTGAATCATTGGCTTATAGGAGCAAACTTTTTTGCAAAATCTCTGCTATTAAAAAATATGTTTTTAAGCTTTCCATTCAAGACACAGCTTGTTTTTCTGTCAAGCACGCTCAGGAGTATTTGCTCTGCATTTTCACTGTTGTAAGTTCCCATTCTCAGACCACTTCAAAAGGAGAAAGAAGCAAAAACTAATCTTTCATGAAGGCAGGCAGAAAGATTTGGAATTTGCTACCTGGAGATGATTACTTTAATTTTCTTGAGTTTCTGACTTAAAGCAGCATGTATTTCTATTCCAAGAAGTCTTACCTTTATTAAGATCTTGCCTAGCTTTAAAAAAAAAAAAAGTTGAATGCTTACCTATTAACAAATTAAATAAGAATGTAGTAAATGGAAACAAAAGTAATAAAAGAAAACAGCCAAGTACACAGAGTAGAAATTAATGATCAATAATCTTGTTCAAATATTTTTGAATAAATGGAAAAAAGTCAAAGATCTTAATGTCCTTTCTAAAATTGCCTAGAGGCTGCACAGTGTGTCATGCATTAACTTTTCACTCTATTTTCACACTTAAGAACATCTATGTATATATTCATGCATGCATTGTAACTGGAAGAATCAGAAGTTTGGTATGTTCAAAACATTAGCACTGGATAGTTTTAAACATGTCATTCTTGTTGCCCGTTGATCTTTCTCAAGATCAGATATGGGAAAAACAATAAAGTAATTCTACCACACTGGGAAACACTCTGTCAATATATTTACTGAGTAACAGGGTTGCTATTCCTCTCTTGAGATACTTGAGATAGGTTGTCTGGTTTTTATTTATATTTTTATGCTACCTAATCGCATTTTTAAAAAAATCTAAAACCTGCTTTAATACATTTAACATCAAATAATGCCTTGACTTATTTGTGACATAGGAAATCAGTCTTGTGTGGTCAAGACTTGGACTTCAGGGAAATCTGAGTTGCAAGTGCATTCATAGTTGTCAACAGAAATTTGCTACCTCATTGCAAGATCAGAGACGGCTGAACATTGCTTCTTGAGCAGGAAAATACTGAGCAATATGTGAACCTTAACAGGTCAGTACAGAGCTGCGCTTACTACCTGTATACGTGCTGTGTCTAAGGTGTTTCCTAGTTTGGATTAATCTCCAAAATCTAGACTATGGGAAAATTAGTTTTCAGAGATCCATGGATCACTGGATATATTTGCTTCAGTGAGTATCTTCTTAGACTACCTTCTTCCCAAATATATAGGGGCAGCAAACAAGATTTTTTTGTTTTAACTCACATGTTTAGCTATAGAAAAGTCTGTGCTACAAGCACAGAAGTTCTAATAAGGCAAGAAGGAAGAGGAGAAATGTTTGTTCCTGACCCAAATACAGTATATATTACATTCATCCATGAAGAAAAAAAATTATCATGTTACCTTTCTTTCCTACATCAAAGAGAGAATATTCAAGGCAAAGTCATGATATGTAAAGTTTTGTTTAAATCAATGAAAACATGATATAAAAGCATTTCACATTTTCTTCCCCAAATAATTAGGAGTGTCTTAGGGATATGGAGGATCCACAGCAATTTTTCAGAAAGGAAAAGGAATGTGAGTTTTATCTAGGCTCAGCAATATTCTAAACCTAAAACAATCTTGCATGTACCTAATTTTGTCTCAACAGCACTGCTAGGCATGGATTGGTTTATGGGCACTGCTGGATAGACTGTTGGCACTGAGCACCACCTTTGGCAAGTTTGACACTTCAAACTGACCCAAGAAAGACACGGTTAGATTCCTCACATTTCCCAATGGTTCTCATACTCTGGTATTTTATGGTAAACCATTGAAATCAGTAGGGAAGCTTGATCAGAGACTGCTTGTTTTAGATATGCATGGATGGATGGATGCTGGGGAATCACGGCACGCATCTAGTGCAGATGTGTGCACAGATTCCAGCTGTTGAGTGTGCAGCTATGAGACTATTCTTAGCTGTGACGGGACACTGGTGTAAAATATGATGCAGTGTAGGTTTTCTGCATTTCAGAGACGGAATGCCACATTTGAAAGACACCCTATTCGAACAGCTTAAAGAGCAGCAGTGAGGGAGCCAGTGAGTTTGCAGCCGCTACCCCGCAGGGCACCACAAAGGAGCCAACAGCTTGCAAACCTCTCTCTTTGCTGAGCAACCCTCACACACACCAAGACCACCCCAGCAGCATTTAGGTTAATGCCCATTGTTCAGGTATAGCATTAACCAACAACACACATGCTGTTTTGTGCCTATAGAAGTCAGAACAACAGAATTAACTACAGGGCAAAGGCAACGCACAGCTTGTGCTTCCTGGCAGTATTTATGTTGGCAATGTCTTTTGGAAGCCAGCGTGTTTCAACCAGTGTTTACCCATCTGCACATAAAAGAAATAGACACTGGATTTGTTTTCAGTGAAGGTGGAATATGATATTCCATGGAATCTTTTTTTTTTAACAGCATTTTCCTTGTTTGTTTTTTTCTTTCCCTTTTGTTTTAGCCATATCCCTTTACTGCATTTATTCTGATTTTTTCCCCATATTTTTTCCATTGCGTACTTTCACTAAAGCTTCATTTACTTTCAAGAATTTTAGTTTGCTATCCTTATCTTAGTCATAGTAGTTGGCTGTTGTCAATTTTTGTAATTTTTTGAGAGCATTAGATATAACTTTGTTCACATAATAACTATCTGCCTCTAGTTTATTTTTGATTTAGTTGTATATAGTTAGATAACTGTGGGCTTGAATAGAGGAATATTGGAAATAAGAGTGAATTATTATAATGTGAAATTAATGTATTTTTTGTAAGTTCTTTTTCTTACTATTTCTGTTATTTGTTATTCTAAACACAGAACTATGGTTATAATTTCTTAAGCTGATTGATAATTGTTGAAAGAGCCGTAAAAAGATACTGTAGCTGTTGTCAGATAGTATTTCAAATTCATAACTGCAGTGAAAACACTTCCCCCAATTTTATTTTTTTTATTCTCTTAGTGATGAACAGAAGGCAACTGAGCTACACAGACCTTTTCTCCATTCAGGGTACTTGAAATTCTTGGGTTTGTGGTACCATAGAGACAAACCTGAACCTGACGTTCAAGGGTTTTTTCTAGTGCTCCAAGCTCCTTCCTTTCTAGACAGCAATATTATCGTGATATGTTCAGACTGGCTCCTGAGATATATCAGTGAGCATCTTCCATCCTTTCTAAGTACAGTTTCCCTCCTATAGCAATCTCACATCTCTGAGCTGACTAGCAGATGTTAGAGTATTCCAGTGATGATTAAACAGGAGTCCTAGTAAACATGCTGCAAATGAGTGCTTGTAATTCCATAGCAATTATTACAAAATAATAGGCTTCTGGGCCTTCAGATTGTTCCTGTGATACAAGCTCTATTCCATATCCCTTGAGGTTTCATTAATGAAGACATTCAGACCTGCATATTATATAAGCCTTTCAAAGACTTACTGTCTTTCTCCAGAGACAAAATAGTACTTTCATTGTGTTGTTGGTTGGAGTAGCAATTTTAAAGCATTTATAGCCACGTTCTTCAGAGTCACTATACTAATAGGTTGTATATAAGATGCCATGGAAAACAAACACACAGGAGACCATGTTGAACCATGCTATCACTATCTTTCTGTAAAATGCCTAAAACTCCAAAAGAGCATAAGGAAGGTTAAGATTCTGAGTTCTGCAAGTGTCCCTGGTTGTGGACCTGGCAGAGGTGAGAATGGCTGCCTTTCCCCCTGCTCTATCTGTGCTGGGGTACCAGGGATGTGTGGCTAGTGGAGTGCACATGTGGCAGAGGGAAGGAGGAAGGGTGAGTGATGCCACTTGCCAACCAGAAGGATTAGGGAGCCCCCAGGAATGCCATGACATCCTTGCTGGTGGCACTGGGAAGAAGGATGTTGCACAGGGCAGAGAGCCCAGCGGGGCAGAGGGTCCCACCCAGCTGCTGCTGCTGGGTGGCAGCTGGCTGGTGGCCCTTTGTGCTGCAGTGCTGCTCTGCAAGTACAGCCTGTTTCTTGTAGGCTGATCCCAAGCAAGGGCCTGCGATGGCTTCATCTGACAACTGAGGAAGACATTGCTGGTCACCAGGTGAGTTTTGGAAGGAAAGACACCCTTGTGCTCAGGCCCAGTTGGACTCACTTGTCCCCTGAGTGTCACCATGCAGGTGTGACCCCCGGAGGGGGGACATCACCTGGATGAGCAAGGGCACCAACTGGGCAGCAGCCACTGAACACAGTTCTGCAGGGACAGAGAGCCTCTGCTGCTGCCCACAGCTTGGAGAAGGGCAGGGCAAGGTTTGGGACAGGCTGTCCCAGTGACATGCCAGCTCTCAGGAGCTGCAGGCTGGATCCACAGTTGCAGCTGCCAGCTCCTTGCCTGATTTCTCCTTTAGGCACCTCCAGCTTTGCCTCCAAACATACTCCAGAGTTAAGCAGAATCCCTGGCATCCACAGAACCACTGACAAGCCTTTCAGCATCCAGAAGGTAAAGTGAGCTGGCTTTGGCTCAAACAAGGACTGACTCCTGAAGATCGTGACTGTGTTTATCTAATCCAATTTTGTGGGTAAAGGTTTGCAGGCTGCTCCCAGGAAAACAAAAAGAGAAAGAAAATATGCAGAGAAAATGCCTGGCCCAGAGAGATGGAACATCAAGCAGCAAGGAAGAAGAGGAAGACAGAAAGAAGATGACTAGAGAAGCGCAGGAAGGTCCAGCAGGTCAAGAAGCCCAGGTGTGTTCCAGGCTCTGCCGTCCATCTTTCCCAATCTCAACACTGCTGTAAGTCCCTGGAAAGGGCTGGCAAGGGATGGTGCTGAGCAGGGCTTGGCAGGAGCTCCATGCCAGCTCCCCAGGGGCTCTCCACCAAGCCCTGCTGCGTGGTATGGGAGCAATGGTCATCTTTGCGCATGCCCAGGGCTCTAAGGGCATCCATCCCTCATGAGGATAAAGGCCCCAGAACCAGCCCACGACCACTGCCAGCAAGAGCTCTCTCTACTGAGCCACAAACAAGTCCTTGTCCACTGCGTTCCCCAAAGAGAGGGGAACCAAGGCACAACAATTCCTACCTTTGTGGATTCATTTTCTGACTGTCCGACTCTGTCATTGTAGGTGCTGCTTTCCTGTTGCCAGCTCAAGCCCTGGGACTGGTCAGCCTGCACCCTCGCCCCGTAATGGATCATTTAACAATTCTGATTGCACCTCACTGTCACAACAGAAATAAAAATTTTAAAATAGGGGCACCCCTAACCTAAGTTCTTTATTAAAAAATAAAAACTACTATATGGGGGACTTGATGCCTTTGACCTACAAAGTTCTCTGATGAACTAAATGAATCTTAGCCATCTGTTTTCAATTATCTGTCACAAGTATGTATTTCTTGTCTTAATCTTTGATTAAGCTGAGAAGGGAAATGAATAATTTAATTGAATTTCATTTCTATTTGCAAGATTTATTCCCAGGATTAGAAACTTTCTATTCTCCCAGGTCACAAGAGCAGATGAACCCTATGTCCTTAAGTCTACTCCTCTGTGGATTTTTGCCTGCATCATGAAGGATGTACATAATCTGATGCCACTGATGGCATTACATCAGAAGAAGGATCAGGGCTGGAAAAGCTTACAGAGTAAAATGTACCCAGAACTGCATGGGATACTCAAAGATAACTTGCTTGCTTGTAGTTTGGTCTGGCTCTAACAAAGCGTGATTAGTTCTCCTTTTCAAGCTCACTACATATTTTTTTTAAGTTTAAGAAAAAAAATTCCTCTCTTTTTTCCCTTGTAACCTTTATAAAGCTGCTGGAAGAGTGCAGAGTTGTCCTGGATAACCAAATACACATGAGAAATTTTGGGCATGCCAAAATCCAGCTATTAAAGGAAATTATTTGAGATTTCTCTAGAGATAACACCGAAAATTTAAACTGTGGTTGGATTTACTCACTATTGCTGCAAGATGATTAAGAATGGCCTATGGACTATGGATAAACCTTTGGGCAATACAGCTTTTTCTTCCTCATAGCACACGGTGGAAGAATTCATTTGGAATCACTCCAGATCACTCAAAGACGTCATTTCCTCAGCTTCCAGGGCAAGAACAGCAGAAAGTTGTTTTAATCTTTCCAGGTAACATAGTTATGCAACTTCAGATTTTATGAACCTTCATTCCTTCCAGCTAAAAGTACAGTTTAATTAAACATAGGAGAAGGCTGATAACATTAATCAAAGATACATGAAAATTAGTCTCTGTTTCTTCAGCAATGAACAGATGAAGAATGCCACCTACAGTTAAGGTCAGGAATCTTGATCTCTTCCAGGGTACCTGTTTTAGGTTGCTACCCTGTGACCAAAACACAAAACAGTTGCTAAGAGCAAGGTAATTAATTGGTGAGGCTGGATGATATTTCCATAAATAAAATGAAAAATTTTACAAAGCGTTTGTGCTGTAAGCATGGGCATTCATTAATTTCTTTCTTTAAGAGTATATGCAACTTCTTTCATGAGTATATATGATATTTTTAAAAACACAGTAGACAGTGTGCTGGCATCCAGGCTGTCCACATGAAAATTTACAGCAAGGATGGTGAGAAATTGAAATAGCAAGAGGTGCTTTACAGTCTTTTCCACCATTATGCTATAACAGACAGAAAGAGAGTTGAGAGGAATGTAATTTAAGCTGAATGCAATAAAGAAATGGAGGTTTAAAATTTTTTCTAGCCAAATAATATCTTAATACAAACCATTCACCACTTTGGGATACCTTGCAACTGTGACAATAGCTGAAGGCAAAGTTTTGAGTGTTGGAATAAGAACTGCTAGAGCCAAAGGAAATCTAAAATTAAGCATTTTATTAACCTCTCTTGCCTTTTGTGAAGAGTTCCCAGTAGGACAGCAGTCCCACTGGTTTTTTCAATTTAATTACCCCAGGCCAGTGCATGGGATGCAGTTGTTCAGATACTGACTTCTTGCCCTTCTGATACTGTCCAGCTCTGAGCCCTCTGTGACTCTGCTCTGCTTTCCAGGCAGAATGATTCATGTGCTGCTTCAAAAAGATGGGTCACACAAAGAGTATCCAAGACTGTGCTCTGGGCAAACGAACACAGTGTCTGAGGTTTCGGTCTGTAGGATGTTTTCCAACTCTTGACAGCAAAATACTTCTGAGCAAAGTTTGCACAAACAACAGTCCCTAAAATTCTAAAGTTGGCCAAGCTATGAATTCTTTGGGCATTATTAAGGTGATTAAACTTGTGTTATACACCAGCACCAAGCTGATGTCGTTTTTCGGAATCAGAGGAGAATAACGAAATTGCAATTTTACTCTCTGTTTTGGCTATGACTTCGACTTTAGTATAATTGTTCGTAACCTAAAGCCCTTCTGCATACTGCATAGAGAATTGCACCTTTCCGGCAGCCTTGGGCTGAAGCTCAAAATGCTGCCATGCCACAGTGGACTCCTTCCCAGCTCAGACCATCCCAGCCTAGGGATGAATGACATGACGAGGTCCAGGGTCCTCAACGCAACTCAAACATCAACTCCTGGCCTTGACTGCAGTGACCTGATTTACTTCTCTCTCTCTAAAACAAAGAGATAAAGCCTACTTTGAGAAGACTATAAAGTTTCAGGTATATAAAAGGTTATACAATAGAACTAGGAAGTGCAGTATAATGATTTAATAGACTTCCCCATAGTCCATAAAAATCTTCGCAAGCAAATAAGTCCCAAATAATAAAAACAAGATATAACACAAAAAGTATAAAACCAAAGTAGTCTTTTTGGGTCATGAATACTTTTTTTTCCTTTTGTGAGAAGAGCTTCACTGATTGGGTGTTGAACAGCATTTTACCAATGGTTCTATTGCCATGAGTCAGGCAGCTGGCACAGAGATCTGGCTTCCTGTTTTGCTCTGAAAGGTTGACTTTTTGTAATGTGTGTGTTGCTAAACCAAATCTTTTCTTCTTTGACTCTTTACATGATAACTCAGCAGAGACTACAAGGCTATTGCATGATATGCAGCGCTGTCAGGGTTCTCAAGAATATTGTGAAAAGTTGTGACCTTTTTGTTTTTAGTTTAAGGCTCCATTTTCTGGAACCCTGGCATTAAGTCTCTTTAAAGCTGAAAATAGGACCAGCAGTTTCAAGGTCAAGGGCAAACCTAGCCCAGGATTTATTTTATATTTTGACAAAACGCTCTTGAGCACAGCCTGGACAAAGCACAGATTTGTAATGCTGATTCGACTGATTCCACAGAGACACTGGGAAAATCTTGCATTTGCATTTGCTTCCTTCAGAGCAAAGGGAAGAGGATGGGTCGAGTTATGAGGTTGCCTGTATACAAACAGTCAAGAAAATAAGTTTCTTTTGGAAACTGGGCACCTCTTGCTGTCTGGTATCAGGTAGCAGGTGTGTGTACTTGTTTCCTGCCAAACTGGAGTTGGATGGACAGCTCTGTCTGCTCTGTCTGTCCTTCCGTTGCTTCTTTTTCCTCACAGCATTATACATTAGTTACATGCAAGGTCAATCCCCTTGTGTTTATAATTTCATTTATGTTGTTGGGAGCTACATCAGAGGCTTGAACTCTAAGAATTACTTCATTACCAGTCAAGATATTCCTCTAAATTTGTCTGACTTCTGTTTCCTTTAGTGCAAGAATCACGTAGATAAAAGCTGAGGACTGGGTAGTTCCCCTGCAAAACTGCAGCTGCCGGTTTGTCTGTGACTGTGCCCCCTCCCAGGCAGGGTCATTTCCTTCCTCAAAAGGCCAACCACGCCAATGCCTGCATGCACCAGACAGGGTTTGGGAAGGAGCTGAGTGCTGTGGTGAGTAGAGCGCTGTGATGTGGCTGGGTTTGGCTTTGCTCAGAAGCTCAAGTGTTCCCAACCACACTGTCAGTGTGGCCATACCTGCGTTATCTTGATAAGAACTGAGTCATTTTTCAATGGGTGATAACATTATTTCTCCTTTTTCTACTTCTTTTAACAGGTTTTCTGTAGCTGAGAATTTATGTTTTGATTTGAGCAAGGCAAAAATTCTGGGGAGAGGTAACAGCATCTCAGGAACTTTTTTGTCTCATTGAAAACCACCAGCAAAACACCCACACTCTGAAAGTCAGTCTGAGAGCAGGCACTAAGGGGTGCTCTGTCATTCTCAAGAATAGGACAGAGACAAAAGCTGTTAAAAAGGGGGAAAACCAATGCTTCCTTCTGGCAAAAATGGAGGTTGTCATCACAGATGTGTGTTTCTGATTGAAGTTCTTTGGAGATGGTGAAAAAGCAGTATAAATTTATCTATCTCAACATAGGAAATGCAGGTTGACATTTCTTATACTGTTTTTTACCCTATGCTGGTTTTCATTTAGTCAGGGTTATGCTCTAACAGATATTAGGAGGTACCTTCAAGGGATACCTCTGAAAGTGAAATGGGTTTTTTGTTTGTTTGTTTGTTTGGGAGGTTTTGGTTTGTGTCTTTGGAGTTTTTTAGCATCAATGTTTATTATTCAATATTTATTATTTCACCGAGCTGGTGAAAAAATACATTCAGCTTGGATGGTCATAACCTTCCTGTGAAAAACAGGGAGCTCATACAGAGAAAAATGAGAGCTAAATGTGAAAGCGATTAGTATAAGACCATGAGGAGCACTCATGTCTTCAGGAAACCATGTGGCCATTTGCATTTACATCCTCTCTAATACATTCATTGTTGAAGCCTAGAATCTGTCAACAGCATAAATCAAAACCCTGCACATATCACTAAGTTCAAGTTTATTATACCATCAAGGTGGAGCTCAGCTATCCCTGCTGTCATGCTGCTTTAAATAAGCAAATAGATGAAGCTAATTTCAATATCATCTGGCTTTGGAGAGGACTGTGCTCTGCTTATATTGCAAAGAATTTGTGCTGGATTGGATTGGAAATAACAGATCTGAGTGGGGAATTTTTTAAGTGAGGCAGAACTGAAAGGGAGCGAAAACTGATACTGAGTTTTTATATAATACATCAAAGCTTTGGCATGGTTACTGGCTTTATGAGTGTGTAACTCTATCTCCTAATATGAATTAGTTTCACACATGTGACAGAGCAGTGAGTATTGTGCCGTGCTGCAGAGCTGGGCATTATCTTTTGAGTCCTGGTGCACTGAGACGAAACTGGTATGACAGACATATCCTAACTGTCAGATTTGCTTATTCTTTCCCTGTGAGAGAGAATGGGCCAGGCATTTTTCTTGTGGTGAGACTATATGAAAAGAATTACACAATTCAAGTAGGGATAAAACTAGTGACATTTTATGAAGACAGTTTTAGTACAGTTCATACTTCCCTCTATGACTGCTAGAAACTTCTGTAATTCTTCCCTACATTTTATAAGTGTTCTTCTGAAATGTCAGGTGGATGTGGATGTTTCACCTAAAAGTTGCTGCACTTCTGAACTCATGAATAGTTTTAATTTTTTCCATTTTCTGCAGATCACTTTCTCAACATTCCTGCTAGGCAGATGGAAAACTTTCCATTTCTTTTTGGAGACACCATGAAACAATAGAACTAAGGAAAAGCCAAATTTCTATTTTACCAATTCAACATTAATTTATGTGGCAGACCTCCTTTTAAATGACACAGTTAAGTGTAATTCTCTGGGGGTTTTTTGTTTTGTTTTGGGGTTTTTTGTTTGGTTGGTTTTTTTTAAATATTAAATATTAGAAATACCTTTATGACCTTAATTCCATTGTTCTTGGGCTATGATGAAAAATTCTGTCCCTCTTGGCTTGTTATATGTCTCAGATGCTCATGGTAGTGTCTGATGGTAGATCCTCCAGACAGTTAAGTATTTACCTTGAAGGGCAACGAGTCCAAAGCCCTGTGTCCAGGACATTCAGCTGGGAGACATCAATACCTCCCCATCCTCTGATTTGTATCTTAAAAATGTCTACAAACTGAAAAAAAATATTAATCAGAGAGTCTAATGCTGACTAACCACAGACTTGATGACAAGAAGGAAAAAACATTTCTGTCTTAAGAGGTGGAAGTTCAATGTCCTGGTCTTAAAGAGCTGGTGGGAGATTCTAGCTGAGATCTCCCACAGTTTAGCTAAGATCTATGGTTGGAGATGGAGGAATGGGGAAAACACCCTCTCTTTCTCTCCCTGTGTTCACTGTTCTCAGAACATGCATAGCAGGGAAAAGGCCTAATTGTCCTGGTGTGAAATCTGCAAAGCATTTGGTTTCTCAACAGGGCTTCAACAAGTTAAGGACTCAGGTCTTGGGACTTATGTTGGACACTGTAGCCAGAAACTGATGCTGAGTGAATATGGATTTTTGTACAGTTCGGGAAGCAGCAACATAGCACTTTGGCACCTGAATAGACATGGCCCATAGTGGTGAGTGCAGTTATTCTGTGGCAATTATGCACTCCTCATCACCAACAAAACCGGCTGTGCTGTGCTCAATGTTCAGTGCCCACTCACTTCCCAAACTCTCTAACAAAAAAAGCTCATCAGGAGCACTAATTAAAAAAATAATGACAGGCTGGAGGGTAGCTGAGTGGACAGATGCACAATGGTGCAAGCTTCATTTTCGGTTTCATTGCACATCTTTAGCTCTGGCCTCTCTCAGTAGTATCAGAAAGTTATCGCTTTTGGCATGTGTGGATTTGCTGCTGCAGACCTCTGTGTTCATCAGAGCTCCCATGAGAAGCGGCATTAATTAGCACTCTGCAGCTCCAAAGATGACACCAGTGCTGAGTGAGCAGTCAGAGGTGCTAGCAGCTCTGCACCATGGGGCTATCCCACGGCTTGTGTGTGGAGAAACTTTCCTGGCAGGCAGCGTTGTAAATGAGCACACACTGAGCTGTCTGACTGCCAGCCCTGAGCTGTGGGATGTGGGACAGGCTCTAGCTACACCTACACATAGACACGGAGGAGCAATGGTCCATCGCTGACTGCCTGCCTATGTTATTAATCACATGCTAATGTGGTGTGTTTTCCTAAATTAGTACAAAAAAAATAAAGATGAGACAATGACTGATTGAAAAAGGATTGGGTTTGTCCCTAATGAGCCACTTGGAAGAAATTCTCCTGTATAATTTATCAGTTGGCTAAAGACTGAATATAGCTTTGATAATGCTGACGAAACTGTGCTAAAATCATCCCTGATATAATCTATGGAATTGCGCCAGGGAGCAATTTGGCCCAGTCAAGCTATTTGAGACATTTTAACTGTTTCAGTATCAAAGGGCCAATGAGTAGGTGGCAGCAACAGATGGAGTCTGAAGGGCCCTTCAGACTGCTTAAAATGAGTGTATTTTTTGTTTTGCTCCTTCCTAAGGTGAGATCTACAAACAATACTAGAGAAACTAAAGAAGGAACTAATTTAGAAAACATTGTATTTAGCCCTTTATTCAACAAAAACTGTAGTCAGAGGAAATAATAACCAACAAATCTAAAAAGAAAATTGCACATGATGTTGAAGTATAGATCTTTCCTGTTGAATTGATTTATCTTGTAAAAATAATTATTTGTTGTCATTACCCTTCAAGTACAGGGAATGTAACTTGTCATCTATCAGATACTATTAAAAGGAATTATTTTGTTGATTATAATCCTGCCAGAAAAGATATTAACCTTTAGTGATATAATAAAAGAAAATGAACTAAGAAGCAAAACCTCTTCTTGATCCTTATTCCCTCAAGATCTGGGTCCAAGTTTTGTGGGCTTTTGTGGGCTTTTTGGTTTGGTTTGGGGTGGGGTATTTGTTTGTTTCAAGGGTGAAGAAAAAGACATATTTGAAGAAAATAAGGGACCCTAAGATAGAAGAATTGAGTCAGCTCTCCTGCTGCCTTTTATCAGTGTAGGAAATAGAGCCAGGAGGGATTTGGGAGGAAGGTGTAGATATGACTGCACAAGAAGGGTGGCAATAGCAAAGAGAGTTCACTTTCCCTAACTGGGAACAGTGAGAAGTCCTAGTGATTAGGCTTTGCTGCAATAGGTACTGAGTACACCGTAATTTTAAATTTAACATGCATTTCCTGGTAGTTTGTTCCTAATAAACACAAAAGTCACGTCATGGGGAAAAGAGAGAGAGATAGGCCAAACTTCATTTTCTGAATAATTAGGATGTTTCCATGCCACTTGTGTCTTGAAATGTTACTGTATATCAAGTACAAGCTCTGGAAGTCAGCTGAGTATATTGGAAGATGATGGATGTTGGTGCTGCAAACTTTCATAAGCCACAGTACATCTGCCATAATTATC
Organism: Campylorhamphus procurvoides; assembly: GCA_013396655.1. Lineage (NCBI taxonomy): Eukaryota > Metazoa > Chordata > Aves > Passeriformes > Dendrocolaptidae > Campylorhamphus > Campylorhamphus procurvoides. The sequence goes on along the minus strand of WBMV01003664.1, from coordinate 2,983,651 downwards.
AGCATGTGGCAAACATAAAGGCCAAATTCAATGCTACACATAAATAGTGCATTTTCTGAGTTCAGTGCAAGCAGAGCAAAACCACGGTCGTGTTGCAGAGTTTTGCAGGCACTTTGGAACTGGCATTTATGGGATCAGAAATGATGCTTAGCACATAAATTCGGCGTGACACAAGACAGCAGGTTTGGCTCACCACACAGCTGTCTTACGAAAGTTCCAAAGCCTCCAACTTTACAAGGATAGTAAATTCCTGAAACATAGCAGTTACTAAGCCGAGGAATTAGACATTTACAACTTCTGTTTCCCCGCGGATATTCCCCGGGAACATAAACCCGGGCGTGCGTCAGGGCTGCTCTCCCCGCGGGCGCCTTTTCCTCGCCGCTCTCCACGTGCGACCACAGCGATGCTGCATATGGAGCAAGGAGCCCGCATCGCTTCCAAACGCCACAGCTGGGGAGTTTCATCGGAGACACCTCCTTGGCTCCTGCCGCTTTTGCTTTGGGTGAAGAATCCCGGGTTTCGGCTGTGCCGTCGGATTTGCGGTGCGCGTTTTCCCGCCCGGTCCGGCGCTGCCCCCTGGCGGCCGCTCCGCTCCCGCCGCGCTCCCCGCCCGCATCCCGCCCGGATCCCACATCCCGCCCGGATCCCACATCCCACATCCCGCATCCCGCCCGGATCCCACATCCCGCCCGGATCCCACATCCCACATCCCACATCCCGCCCGGATCCCGCATCCCGCCCAGATTCCGCCCTGATCCCTCTCGCATCCCGCCCCTCGGATCCCGCCGCTCTCCTCGCCGGGCTCCACAGCTCACGTGGTGCTGGGGTGTGTGAAGAGTCACCTTCTACAAACCAAGCAAAGAGAACCACCGAGCCAATGAGCTCAGAGACGCCTGTCCCCACAGTGTCCACCCTGTGTCCTGCCCTGGCCTTTCGCTGCGTTGAGGTCGGTGTGGAGGATTCACCTGTGTGTTTATCACAGCCTCCACCCTCGGTGACCTGGGTTAGCAACTGCAGACCCTCCCTCCCAGCCCCCAGCTGCCCGGGTGGCATCAGGGCCCCGTGCTGTGTGCCCTCACCCACTGGTGGGTGTGGGAAGGGGGGTTCCAGGCAGAGCTGGTGTGGGTGGCACCTGCCCTGGGTTCAGGGAGTGAGTGATGGGTCGGTGGTCCTGGCGCCGCTGAGCAACACTGAGGCTGCTGGCAGCAGGTGCTGGAATTCCTCTTCTGTCTGTGCACAGAGCGACTGGAGCTGAGCAAAGGGATTCATAGTTCCACAGACAGATTTTTTGGCCAAAAGGGACCATTAGACCATCAAGCCTCATCTTTTGTATAACACAGGCCACAGAGTTTCACTCAGATCTGCACTGAGCTTCTAATTTGTTTACTGAAGTCAACTTCCCCAGAAAAGCATCTACCCCTGATATGACAAATAGCAAGAGGTGGGGAATTCACTATGTCCTGTGTAGTTTTGCCACAGTAGTTAATCAATGTCACAATTAAAATGTGATCCTACAATATAATTTGATTTTTGTCTGGCTCCTGTGGTTGTATACAGGTCTCAATCATTCTGTTCTTTAAAGTGAAGGGTCTCGAATCCCTGTTGTTTGTCTTTTCCAAAAGTTTATGTGTGGCAATCAGCTCATCTTTCAGTTTTTTGATAACGTTCATAGATTGAACTTTCTGGCTCTCACTGTATTGTGCTTTCCCCAGCACACAAATCACACTTGCAGCCTCTCCAATTTATCAACATGCTTTTGAAATTGCCTCTGCTAAGCAGTGAATATACAGACAGGAATGTGTGGTCACTAGTGTTATCAAATATCCTTAAGAAGCTGGAATTTATTTACCAGATGCTGCATTTCGTAGTAGCATCAGCTACTCTAAACTGGTAGTCATTTTTTGGCCTCAAATTATAAAGCTTCCATGTTTTAAAGCCAATATGTAGGATAAAATCTTCCTGCCCAGGCTTGGACAGCCTAGGTCAGAGAGCTCCACAGGTGTCTGATCGAGAGACTTGCAGACAAAAAGTTGTTCCTAAGCGACCACAGATTTTGGGCTACAATTCAGACCTACTACTTCTGCCTGAAATAGCTCAAACCAGATGTTTTATATGCTCAGCAAGGGCTTTTTAGGGCTGAACAGAACCAGGCAACTGTAGTCTCAGAGTCAGGAGGAGATTCCCTTTGCTGTCTAATCTAGGGGAGCTGCTCTGTTTGGTTTTGTAGGATGGTGTTTAAAATTTGTTTCAAGAGCCAGCAGCTTACAGGGACAAGATTTGTCTTAGAGTTCATAGGAGTACAAGATCACAACTTACTTCAAAGATTTAATTTGCTTGCTTTACCCCATTCCTGCTGACCAATGTTTTCCTACAGATTTGCCCTGCCTTTTCTGGGGTTAGATGTTGTCTTGTCAGAGGTGTTCCAGGAGAATATTGGCCACCTCTTGTGATTTTATTTCCTTCTGTATTTTACGCTTTCTGTTTTTCTGCGTTCCTTAAGTTTCACACATCGTTCAGATTATGGTGTTGTTTCTCCTCCTCTCTCCTTACTAACCTATTTCCTATTTGGCTATGGCACATATTGGACTGATCCTGAGAAGTCTGTCCAAGCCTATTCATCCTTAGTTCAGGGTCATGTACTTAGCTTGCTCTTGCTTGAAAATTCACTTCTTCCTTCGAGGCAGAAGCTCCAGGTATTCCCTAGCTCCAAGACAGTAACCAGACAGGGAGCCATTCAGGCACCTGGATGCCAATAGCAGAATTGATACCCACAGGCCATCAGGAATAGAAAAGTATGTATTCAAAAGGTTTGGCAGTTGACTTGTTGCAGGACTTTGCTGGAAATCTAAAGAGGTAGAGTAGCAATTTCAAAACTTATTTTTCAAGCACTCTACTGTTGAAAATTCCCACTTGAACTCCTCTCTGTGATCAGATCAATGAAAGTACACTCAGGGATATTTGACTGACTAAATTAAGCAATTTGTCTCCTAGCTGTTTCTTCTGATTTGGGTCTGTATGTTAAGGGTGAAACATACTGTGAATCTCCTCATTTCTGAGTCTTATTCAGTCATATCCAAAGATTTGTAAAGAAAAGCAATCAACCTCCTCCCTTATGCAGTATAGAAATCAGATGACGATGTGATTCCAGTTAAAATACCTGCCTAGATAACTGCCTGATAACACCTTACTGGCTGGTGGTTTCAGCCAGAGCTGACTTGTTGGTTTCAGCAGTGTTTTTTGATGTGATGCTATTTGTGCCTAATTACATGTTGACGGGTGGCTGGAGTCCAAGCTTTCCCACCATCCTTGCTTCCTGTTATTGACTCATGTTTCAGCTTGGCCGCAGGCAAATCAACTGTGTCTTCTCAGGCAGGAAAAATCAAGCTCCACATGGGGACTGGCTTGACCTTGAACCATGTCCTGCCAAGCACTAGGATCTCAAGGCAGTTTGGGCTGATGACTTGAGACCACACTTGGCCATGGCTAATGAAGACAGTCTGCGATATAGGTTGTGCAACTTCAGTGTATAGCCACTACTAGTTAACTAATTTCCTGAGCTGTTTCTTGTCTGTTTACCAGTGTCATCTCTTTCCACAGGAATTTCCAAAGTTTAGGTGCTCCCTTCTACACTGGAAAAATGCAGTGGAGCAAGAGAGAAAAGCTGTACTTTCATAGCCTTTTTATCCTTTCGTAATCTGCTACTTTTTGTACCATTTCAGAGAAGTCTTTCATTCTGACATTTCAATGAAACATCGATGATCAAATTAAATAACATCACATTCTACGTAAATAAGCTGAGGCATAATTTTTATGCTTTATAAGGTCAGTAGCCACCTGATATTTTTAAAATGCATGTGATTAACATCAATTCTTTGCATATCCAGATAGCATATACCCTAATACATAAGATCCATAGATTGCTTTTATGTCTGCTGACTCAAAGTACTCAACACCTACCAGTCATTAATATCTCCTCAGTCTCTACATAAAAGTGAATATAACAGGTAGAATTTCCAGCTTCTGATTATGTGAAAAGTGTAGACAAAATCTAAAGATCATGTGTATGTGTGCTTTTCTGGGGTACATAGGCAAAAGAGATTATAAAGGGCTGCTCTGTAGCAGTAACACAGAGATGAGTAGGAGAGGGTCTTGTGTTTGCTGGTTACACAGCAACTGCATCCTGGTGCTGGGGATCAGATATTGAGCAAGACAGAACCCTGTTGCTTGGTCTTCCTCCTTTTGCCCTGCTTTGTCACTAAAGAGATGGGTATTGTGAGGGAAGCATGCCAGCATTACAAATGAGGCATAGCCACAGATAGAAACACAGACCCAGTTAAAAAATAATGGTAAACTTTTTTTGCTAGGACCCTCCACATTTAAGGGCAGCATCAAGTCCCCTGGGGTTACAGGTCTGAGGGAGGTACAGAGCAGTGGCAGGAGTCTGGAGATGGAGAAGGAGGCTGAGGAGAAAGAGGCTGAAGGGAAAATCAGAAGCGCAGGTCCAGCCTTCTGCCTGCCAGCCATGCCTACACCTCTGTATTAGTAAAATCATCTCTGTACCCGTAAGATGAACAGTAAGATGAAAGTCTGCTTAGTGTGATCAAAAATCAGATGTCAAATGGGAGAAGTGTTCAAAAGCCTTGTGCTTTTTTATTGCACCTGGAGTAGATCATTAGCTTTTCTCTTCCTACGCTCTCAGTTCACTCACACAATAACTATAAAGTTTTTGGGGTAAATGACTGTTTGTACTGAATACTGTGAATACTGGTCTGTGCTTCGGGCTGCTATGTCATTAGCATTAGAAGATTGTTGATATTTTTGGTAACTTGTTTGTGATTGAATCAAGAATAAATAAGCCAGATAAATGTATGCAAAATGTTACTTGACTTTTCAGGACACAAGAAAATTTTTCAGTAAGGTCAAGCAATCCAAAACCATACTTCCAGTTAAATGTAGAATCAGTGATGCTTTGAACAAAAAAAATACTTTCAAAAGGAGACTGATAGTAGTGCCAGATTGCTCAAAACCCAACAACAACATGAAAAAGGAGTATTACAAAACCCAAAAAAGATCTGGCTGAGAGAGCTGGGGCCCAGGGCAAGCTGCGATTGTTTCGCAGTTTCTGGAGATAGAAATACCTTTGTCTCAGAGGAAATAGAGCAGACATTCTTTGTAACTGATTTCCTTCTGACTTCCTCTGTGCTAAAGATGCATGTTTTCCTAAAGCTTTTTGAGAAACTAAATCTCTCTTCTGTGATTTCACACTTCAGCAGCTTAAGTCCAGCTAGTCTTCAATTACATCAAATTTTGCTTATGTTAACAAAAAAACCCCAACCCTACCTATATTTCACTTTACTTACCTTACCAGACCACTTCACCCACTTCAAAATATTCATGCGCTCCAGCTTGTGCTTTCCCTTATGATCAAGCTGAATACTTAAGTTTCTGGTGGCAAAGTTCACATTTGCATTGTTTTCTCCACTGTTTAGTCTGGCATCTGTTTCAATATCACTGCTTTGTGTTAGAATTAGCAGGGAAAAAAGAAGCATATTTATGCAGTACAATAGGTTTTTGTAATCATTTCCAGATGGCAGATCCCATCCTTCCTTTTCTTACTATTCACTGAAACTCAAAACACTGTACAAAGTGTTCTGAAGGTAAGGAAATAGGAATGAAAATCACCTCAGGGAAAGGTTGGTATGACTTGCTTTTCATGACAAATCTGTCAAAGAAAAAGAGAGTTAAAAGTAGGATGTGAATTGGTAATCGCTGAGGGAAGAGTTTATTCATCACATTGAGTGCAAAAAATGGACTAGTAAACAGTGTGATGATAAGGTCATAATCACAGTATTTCATGAAAATTGACCCATTCCACAGTCTTTTCTTCAATCTTTGCCTAAATGAACCATTTTAAACCCAAAAGTATTAACATGCTTGTCCAATGTAATTTTCTTTCCCTGTTAAGAGAAATACAGAATTTCTTCAGCCCACAGCAGAAGATTTACCAAGGCTGAGTTAGTCAGCTCAGGCAGTAGCAGCTCTTGCTGTAAGAAGCAGGGAGATGGACTCTGTTCCCATGCATGAGGACTCATCCACAGAGTGCTGTTGCTGCTTGGGTGACATCTTTTCACTATGCTCAAAGTTCCTTCACTGAGGAGTCAGTAAAAATCCCTCCCAGGTAGGGGAGGTACTGAGATTCCCAGGTCCCTGCCTTGTCCTTTCCCCCACAGGCTGCATGCAATGTTTGGGGTTAACCCTGCGTGTTCTCTGGCTCTTTTAAGGGGTAGATGGCTGCCTCTTGCCTTTTTGAGAGAGGGGAGATGTGAGTTCTTCATGGGTAGGAAGAAGGTGATTACAAAGCTATGTCATACCAGAGACATTCAGCAGAGTGGGGTGTCTGGGTGGGAAGAGGGACACAAGTTCCTGTTCACAGTTCTGTTTGATAAAAGCCATCTAAGAACATGTGTAATTCCTTACTTCCAGAAGTTAAAGAAATACTACCTCTTGGCTTTTCATGTAGCTCTTAGTCTCTGACTTTCAAACACTGATACCATAAGCTCATTTGTACTGACTAATATAGTGGGAAGAAATCAAGCTGAAAGAGACTTTGTGACCAAGTAGATTTATTTTACCAATTAAAGTCATCTATATCAGCTTGAGATGATAAATGACACACAGTTGCCATCCTGCTTTTCAGAGTTTGGCAAGGGCTCTGTTCCTGATGTTATTAAGAGGGAAAATGTATTTATTTCTACATGTGAAATTTATTTATTCCATTTCATTTCCATCTCCCTTTCATTTATCAGTCCAGGAAAGGAGCATGTCAGTTTAAAACAAACAAAATACTTGATATGTGGGTGGCTCCAGATTCACTGCAGATCCTTACAGAAGCTTTCATTGTGAAATATGCTTGTTTGGATGTGGTGAAAGCTGAGAGTTTTGTGGATTCCTGTTCCCCTCCATTTGGGTGACAGTGCTGTACTCTCTAATTGAACAGCATGATTCAGTATGTTTTGGTTTCTGCCTTGTTTCTTTTCATGCCTCCCATATCCTCAGTAGTGCTATCCTCTTCAAATCTAAAAGTACCTCCCATTTAGCCTACAAATGTGTTTTACTTTACCGTTAGTGGGATATCCAGGAATTTAAGGGCCTCAAGGTTTAACCCTTTCATAATCTCACTTCTGCACAAGGCACATCATGAAGAGCTTCACAAGCACAGTATAATCTGCTTGATGGGAAGTATTACAGAAAGATAAACTCAGCAAAGCCTGATTTGGGGAACTTGTGGCTGCTTTTGAACTGGCCTTTTGCAGGTCACAAGCAGAACAAGTCTGGAAGGAAAGGAAAAATAAAAAGAAATGCAAATTCTTTATCATATGTTGTCCTGGAAGATACTATTTGCAGCATAGACACAGTTGTCACCCAAGAAAGAGTCACTGTTTCTAACTTCTTGAAAGATACTTGATAAATTTGTGGTCTGTGTGTGGGCTTTTTTCTTCTTTTCCTGGCATAGATCCTGTTAAATACACAGAGAGTCAAATACTTCTCTTGGTCTTCCTTCACAGAGGCCAGCTGCAGAGCTTCAGTGTAACAAAGCACACTTTTCCCTTCTGCCATTTACCTCTGTGTGAACTGACAGCAGGCACTTGAGACCAGGTCTGTTCTCGCTGACTGCAAACTGTATTTCTCTCCATCAACACACTGCCAAATGGAGGCTTTTCTGAGCAAGTGAAGAAGATATATTATTGAGCATGTCTGTCTTTGCCATACTAGAGTTATTTCCATGTCCATGATACAAGGCACTGTTGTGTTTCAGTGTTATTTCAAGTTAGGTTACTTTGGGGTATTGCAAGTAGATTAATTATTGAAAGGAAGCATTTCCTGAATGTAGATGGGGGAAGTAGTTAGCAATTCTTGGATGTTTTTGAGTATATGCATAGATGTTAGAAAGCAAAGGGAAAAACTAGGAGACAAAAGGGAAGGACTTTTGTGAGAGACTGAGTCAACTGGGAAGATGCCACTGAATGGTGTGCAGGGATCTATTGTTACTGAAATCTGCCCAAGTGTAATTTGAGGATATAGCTGGTATTTATTGATATTTAATCTATTATAATTGCTGCAAGAAGTGCATTTTTCTGTATATGCACACTGCTACCAGTTGTGAATTTGCCATCTAAATGAGGACAAGGAGGAATTTAAGAGGAATAGTAAAAAAATTATTCCCAGATTCTGAGACTTCTGTTATATATTCTTATCTTGCGTGATCTTGCACTTTTTTATTTCAGACATCTAGGTTGTGGAATTCTTTTGTAAAGAATGGCTGGCCATTGACAGTTCTCCAGTCTCTCAGTATCTATCTTTTAAATTTAAAATGACATCAGGAACTAGAGAAGTATCTCTAGAATGTATTTGTTGAAGCAAGCACTGGTTTTAGTAGCTTTCACAAGGAAATGGGATCACCTATTAGCATCCATAGACACATCCAAAACACAGTTGTGCAGGCACTTTTGCTCCTTGGGGCATGCCTGAGGTGAAACGTGTTGACACAGGAGAATCTGAGATCTTTTGCTGCAGTAGATTGTTACTTTTTTAGCTGAAAATCTCTGAACAGCAGATTTAAAACTTCAGTGATGGAAGGCAGGAGAAATATAAATATTCTCTATTAAATAAAGAATTCCCTGAAGCCTACTGTGAATAACAATTGTGTAGGAAGAGACTATCAAAGCATGAGAGGGGTAAGTGCTTCTGTGGAAACCAGAAGGCTTTATGGTCTGAGACTGCTTGAACAATAAATATGCAATCAGTTCAGATTATATGGCAAACTCTTAAATAGCATCAGTGTATTTTGGCATGGTGGTTGAGTTTAAATGCATTAAGCTTTTCAGTGAGTAGTAATAATACGGTATTAGAGCATTAAGAACAGGATGAGCTTTGCCAAATCTTTGCTTTAGCTCTTTGCCTAAAGGCATGTTTAAAAGGTAATTTCAATGTGGTTTTAACTGGCTGCAGTACTAACCCAGGAAGGGCGAGGGAACTCTGGCAAGGACTGTTGAAGTTTTGAGGTCTCAGATTTTTGGATTACTGTCATAGTGGGATGCAGCTGGATTATTATGTGAGTAGAGTTCTGTTGCAGCTTGCATGGCTGTAAAGTGAAAGGAGTTTCACAAAGGGAAAGCAACAAGATTAAATAGAAAGTACCCGCGTGTATATGCATGGTCCAGAATGTTTTATAGCAGAAAAAGATAGCTCTTGTGCTTCAGTATCTGCCTATGCTCCAGACTGTGACTCTGCCACCTGAGGCCCTTTCATTTTTAGAAAATACCCTTTTAGTCATGAGTTGCAGGCAGGATCCCAATAACCTCTGGATCTGATAGTGGGATCAAAGCTATGACTCATTAGATGGTGAAACATACATGTTCCCTAGTGAATAGATTCAGAAAGAGGCAGAAAAGTGGAGTATGGGGGGAAAGAGGTCTGGCCCTCATGGCACTGTGTCTAGTCAGTGTTAAAGAGAAGCATTTTCCAAGACATTTTGTAGCTGGAGCCTAACAGCGCCTTAGGCTGAGGCTGTGATTCCAGATGGCTGGCACTAGCCTGGGAATACTATTTTGGAAAATTCTTAAATTAGAAAACCAAACCCCCAGCTGTGAACATGTTTTGACTTCTTGGGGGTTTTTTTTCTGTTTTTTTTTTTTCACCTAGTATTTCTGTTTTAAGAGCACAGGAAAATAGGCTCTCCATCAGATTCTGCTGGCAAAAGTCGTCAAAGGACGATCACCTCTGCTCTTGTGCAAAATTTCAAATTGTTGTTTTATGTTTTAAAATTTAATGCAGTTCAGGTTGTGCCTTGGTTGATCTGCAGAGGGAACTGTCTCCTGAGCAATGTAATTTTTGACTGCTTTTTTATCATGACACTGGTGGCTGCAGTACTGCTGTAATTCAAATTAATTTTCATTGTCTAGTCATCACAAAACAACGCTCAAAACAACAGCTTCTCCAAGAAACATTTTCATAAACTCAAAGTAAATCTTTATTTTTTTTTCTGGCTTAATGATAATGTTGTAAACTTCTTAGTTAATTATCCCATACAGAATATCTATGCTCAGCATTGGCTGTACCACAACGTGAACTATTTGAAGTGATTTGCAACTTATTTGGGTATCATTTCATAGTTGATATGAATAAACTAGTCTATCAGGGCTTGGAAATATTGGAGAGAGACCTAAGAGCCACCTTTACAGCATCAAATCAGTCTTCCAGCCTGTAGATTCCATAAAGGAAGTGCCAACACCTCCATGTTCTCTCTTTAAAGATCAATTTTGTTTTATTTTATTTTATTTAAAAGAAGACATTATGTTGGCAGCATTAGTTTTTTAATTGTGTTACCCAAATTTCCATATGGGCTACTGTATTCTGAGTATTGTATTCTTCCTAGTTTTCAACAAAGAGTGATATTCTTTTATTATCTTGAGGAGTTTACTTCTGTGTGTCACCACACATTTGGGAGGCTTCACCTGGGATTCCTTTAGACATGCAGCCACATGAAATGCTACATAACATTTGCAGAAGGGACCTCAGAACAAAGTGTCAAGAACGTCTCATGATTTCTAAAATTATTCTGGACTCTTCCAGGATGTAAAACCCTATGGAAATATAGGCCACTTAGGAACTGCTGAGGCCATGTTGTGCATTTAACTAATTTTCAGAAACCTTGAACTTTTTGGAAAATTTTCCATTATCTGAAGTCAAATTAATGTGGAATTCTTGCATTAAATACTTGATGGATGCTTTTGTAAAGTCTAAAGTAGTGCCAAATATGTTTTATTAAGCAAGCTGTTTTACCTGAGGGACCTCAAGGCTTAGGCAATGCCTGTGCAATCTACAACATATTCCCTCAGAGTTCTAATCAAGAGAATAAAATATCTGTTACTTCTGCAGCATTCACTTATGGTAGCATTTTGAATTACTGCTTCTCTAGTGAGGACTATGTTGAAACATGTCATACAGTCCTGGAGCACAAGCGAATAAAATAAGACAAAAATGAAAAGCACAGATTAAATTATGTTGGACTCTAAGCCCTAGCTTTTAATTTCTCAGCTTTGAGGTTAGTGTTTTAACATCACTTTTTTAATGATGTGTCTGTCTGTCTGACTGTCTGTCTCTCTGACTGTCTGTCTGTCTATCTATCTGTCTATCTATCTCTCTCTCTATTTATCACAATTGGTAAATCAAGTATGTAAACACTTTTTCTTGAAAGATACTATTTAGATATTTCATTGCCTATTCAGTACGGCTATAAGGACATTTTGTAAGAGAACATATTGTTCAAAGCTGTGAAAGGAATAACATATATCATGAAATGACAGAATAAGGCCATTACTGCTGAATAGAGTATAGCTACCTATAGAACAAGGAGGATAACATGCCAGAGATGATTTAACAGAGTAACAGAGTGGGTTTTTGCCTGATGAACACCTTATAGAATTTTCTTCACCAAACCTGGATTACGTTTTGTTTTGGTTTGTTCTGTTATTTTTGGTTTAGGTTTGGTTTTTTTTGTTAACACAAAATCTCATTAGAAAATTTTTCTATAGACGGAATGGTTTTCAAGGGGAAAACATGCTTATTTTTAGTGGAAAAACATCTGAGGTCTTACGCTACAAGGACACTTCTGTAACTATACATCTTTTGTGACTGTGAGCTTGCTGGGGTGTGGTCTCTTGTCTCTTTCAATATGTAAGATATACCTTACACAATGGGGCTTTGTTCATCATTGGTCATCTGGCTTTTTCTCTACACTGAGCCTTTTAATGAAATATGGAGTCTGTTTTTTTGGTTTGCTGCATGACTGAGCTGAGATAGCCTGTTCTAAAAGAAAGGTGCGAAATAAACTCCCTCTTGGGGCCTTTGATATTTGTCATTTTTCATATGCTTCCATTTTATCTAAAATAAGACATTTGGAGTGAAAGCACATAGTGGTTCTTTGTGAATGAAGAAATTAGTATTTTTCTGGATTTTAACTTCAGTGAACAGAGATTTTTGCACCCTTTTTTGTCTTGCAAATGAATTCAAAGTAATTGTCATATAATTATAAGCACACATCATAGAGCACCCACACCTTACCCTGTAATGACTTGGAAATTATTATACAGGTGAAAGAACCCATTTGAAAAGTCTGAGAGTTTCATAATAATGACGGCCAAAAGAGAAATATGTTTCATAGGTATGTGGCCTATCTGTGAAAAACATGTAAAGTTCCAAGTTTTTCATGATGCTTTTGTCTTTATGATCAATTCATTTTAAAAAATGTTCTTTAAATCAATTCTTCTCTGGTTTTGTCTTAGCTGTTCATCAGTAATTATGTTCCATTTTTCCCCAGTTAACCTGAACTCATTGAAGGTAGTTCATTTCTAAGCTCTCTGAATCTGTATACTTTCCTTAGGAAGAAAAGCCCCTTTTCATAACTTGCCAATCAAGTTGAAATTTCAGCTATGGAAGATTTTTGATCATTTGTCCCCCAATTTTGTTTAAGCTGTATGCATTCTGCTGTAGGACACTTGGCAGAAGTTACTGAATAGGAAGTGGTGCATCAGCTAATTCAAACCTGGAGATAAAATAAGCAAGGTAACAATATTTGCAAACAGATGATGTTTGGGTACTGCCCTGTGATGTGCAACAGATAGGAAATCAAAACAGACATTAAGGATGTTTCATCCATGCTTGGATTCAGCCAGGTGGAACAGTGGCTGCAGCAAGCATCCAAGGTCAAGGCAAGGCATAAAGACAAAAAATGACCTGGTACCGATGGGTGAACTTTGGTGAAGTTATTGTGATGCCTATTTACAATCACCTGCTATTATAGAGATTGGAATAAGTAAGGGAAAAAACCCTCTAAAAGCAGACCACTATGCCTCAGTTCTCTTTCTGGAGCGGCTCCTACTGTAGCTGTTGACAACAATAGCAAAAGGGTAGAAGAGCAAGAAAGCTTTGACTACTGTACAGCATTGCTCTGCTCTGCTCTGCTTTATCCTCATGCCACTTCCAGTACTAGTGAGGAGTAAGGCCAATTGCCCTTTTGAAGATGTCAGCAGAACTTTTTTTCCTCCCATTTCTTCCAAAATGGATCTTCTCCGAAGGCAAAAGGAATAACTTGTGGAGGAGGGAAAAGAAAGATAAATGAAAATGCTCATTTAGAAAATCCTTCACAATTTACACAAAGTCATTCTTGGAGAAAGGACAAAGTGATGAAAGACAAAGGGATGAGAACCTGGTGTGGATTTGAAGTGAACAGCACTCAGATCCATTCCTGGGAGGAAATTCCAGATGGATATTGAAGTGTACTGTAAGGTATAAAGGATATCAGCATGTGATTTGATATCTAGTATGCACAATCAAGCTTTAATCCTCTCAGTGATGTATCGGTAAGGACACCTGGCCAATGTCTGGAAAAACTTAAAGCAGGAGGCTCTCCAGTGCATTCTTTCAGATACTCTTTGCCTACTACTAATTCCTCAGAAATTGTTTCCTGTGTGCTTCGTTTTCAAATGCATAGAAATAACAATTCATTTTCCAGATCTCCATTTTGGCAGTTCAGAGAGAGGAAAAAGGTGTACAAGAGTAGATTAATAAGAGCCAATTTTGAATCTGCCCTTCAGAGCTTCTCAAGTGCCAAGCAAAGCACAATGGCATGAACTAATAAGAGGGCATGAATGAAGTCGGAATGTTGGCATTCATAAAACCAGGCTAACTGTCTCATTTAAGATTAGATGAAGTTGTCTTAATTGAGGGTATCAGTGTGTCCTACTTATAGCAAAATGACAAAGAGATGAAGAGTGTGGAGACTCCCTTCTATAGCAATATAGTAATATTCCTTTAGAAGAAACATAAAGCAGCTTTGGAAGGTCATTTTGTGTGCAATTGGTGCAGTTATTTGAAGATGCTAAGTTTTCTGTCAATGCAATGTAACCCTACAGAGAGTCAGAAGGAAATAAATCTCTGCAGGTGTTATTCATGAAAGCTTTTTCCTGATGACATAGCTGCCTCTGATCCAGGAGCTGCTGTGGCAATAGAAGGGCAGGATGGTGAATATCTAATAGAAAAGGTACAGTTTGCCCAGAGAAAAAGTCTTCTTTGGCATTGAGATTTGCAAGGTGTGAGGTCTGTCCATTCTTCGGTTGACCAGCTGGGCACAGGACATGTCCAAAAAGCCCACCTGAGACGCAGAGGTGGCTTTTGTGTTAGCTCCAAGTTTGTTGCAGTATTGGCTTTTATGAGTAACAAAACTGGTGTAGGATAAGAAATTTTTCTAATAGAAGTGCTTAGTCTCTGAAGCAATTGTTTTGTGATTGCCTGGCAAGGACATCTCTACTCCAGAACTTTCCACTTGAAACAGAAACAGTTCTGATGTGAGTAATAAATACCCTACTTTAAAAGATTTGCCTTTTGCTCAGTTTTTTAGGGATCCTGTGCCTTCAGAGTAAGGCAATCTGTCTTTAATAATGTTATGACACATAGAAATACTGGGAACAAAACGACCTTTATTTTCTGGCCATAGAAATGTGACATGGGCTGAGATTACAGCTAGTTACACTTTATCCAGTGGCTCTCATGGTTGTTTTTATAAAGCTTTATCCTTATTATCATCACAATGGTCTTGAATTAATTTTTTCCTATTCTCACAGTGTTGCAGCCAACAACACCAATATCCTTCTGTGAGGCACTGGAATTATATTGTGTGGTTTAAAGCAGATTCTGTGAGAGCCTTTAGCCTACATAGAAAATTTTCTGATTGCTTGAACTTATTTCAGTCTAAACCAATACCAGTGTTTAAAAAAACCCAACAGAGTGTATGAAACTGCATGTTTGCAAACTGAGCACAATATGCCCATGTTTACAGTGTGGGAAAAAAAAATCCCATCCATTTTACTAAGGCTATATTCACAAGCCACTGGGCACTCTTCTCTCTCCTCAGAGTCTGGAGATAGTCTTCAAATGATCCTTAGCTTTTAAAGGCATGAAAATAAAATTGGAGCTAATACAGGAAGATTCCTGGCAGGGTTTTTCTTCACTCTGCGCTGTGCAACTGTGAATGCAAACCTGGGCCAATGTTTTAGGCCGTGAAAAAGAAAGCTTATAAAAACAGTACCACAATGTTTTGTGCAGGGTGTGTGGCCACAGTCATGTTAAAATAATATCACAAGTATTATCACAATAAGTTGTCTATAGAAAGAATTTGCTGAAGTAAAATTTTGAAGTTTTAAGAGTTAACATTTACAATAGGACTGGCCCATATGCTCAAGAATAATTACTACACTAGGTAAGAAAATGAACAATCAGCCACTGCTAATGATTACAGTCCAATTCCCACCTCTGTGCATGAACTTGTTCTGACAGATGACAGCAAGACATGATCTGTCCTTTTGCAGTCCAGTGTAACAGCAGAGCAGCTTTCTGGAGACCAAGACATTGTCCACCCTGCAGATGTCTGTGCATCAGGATCCAGCAAGCACATCCTTGCAGCCACATGTCATAACAGTCCTTCTCTTCCTCAAGGGTCCACTGCAATAAGGTAGTGGAAAGCAATGCCCAAGCTGCACCCTTTCTGAAAACAGTGAGGAAAGAACTAAGAAAGGGAAGTTCCCATATTGCTCCAGAGGAATAGCAACAGCTTGTTTATCTCCAGGACCTTCTTTGAATGTTGGCATTTTAAGCAAAGTAGTTTTTTTTCCACAATTAATCCAATCTTATAAACATCCAATATCAAAATCTGGTGGATAACTCTTATTTTATAACATTAAGGAGAATTCAGGGGAAAAAAGAGAAACTGGGTAAAAAGGTTAGACATAGTAGTACTGTTTAGGGAGAGTGAATAATTGAAATACGGCACAACATATCCTACATTCATTAGTAGTGAAAAGCAGAGTCTACTTTCTAGCACAGTGATATCCAGCACCAAGAAACAGTGTCTACTGATGTAGTGATTAGCTACAGTGGAGGAAAAGTTTTGCATACATTTAAAGAGTTCTTTCAGTGGTTTGTACTGAATTATTTTCTAGGGTGGGTAAAAAAATGTCACGCTACTTCTCATCCTTCCAAACACTTCTTGTCCTGTTTGAAACTGTTTTCATTCTTCTCAGACCCATCCAAATTTTATACAATATGAATACTTTGCTATCCACTGTGAGACCTTCTGGTACTAGGAATTTATTTTACAGAATTGTAACTATGTTCCAGTTCTTCCACATAGCAAAAGGCAATAGTCAAATTTGTTTTGAGGTGCATAAGACCTTATAGTGAATAATTTCTGCACAGTCTCGGTTGGCTGCTGCTAGACCAGCAAGAAATCAGGGTAACATCGTTTAAACACTTTTCACCTGCCTGCCTGAGGACAGATGTACCAATGCTTTCCTAGAACCGATGACATTTGGATATCTGACAGATATGTAAATGTTTTGAAGATATGTGGCAAACTGCCTATCAAACAGGCAGCAGCAAAGTTTTACTGATATCCGTCTTTTAGCCCCCCGCCAGACTTTTCAGCAGCCCCAAAACACAGTAGTTGCAGTAACACAGCAAGAAACAGCTTGGAGAGCAAGGATGGGAAGCAACAGCTCCCCATGGCACTTGGAGGCAGGGAGGAAATGAGGGAACAGCAGGTAGCTGGATGTCTGGGCATGCTGGTTTGAGTCGTTGTGCAGCCCAGAGTGATCTTCTCTTCACCAGAATTATCCCCAGTTTCCTTCAGCAATGGCAGCTTAGAGAACGATGCTCAACAAAACCCATTTCTGGATCAAATTAACTTTTCTCGTTGCTATCTATAGCAATAAAGCTGTAGGAAGACTGGGGGAAAGAAATACCAAATATGTCTTTATTCATGGGACAGCCACGGGGATCCTGGTAGGAATAACGATAGTTTATTTGGCCATGTGCTTGATTATAGGAGAAAAACAGATTTAAAGTTTGTGACTTTTAAAATAAACTAAGAATTTATGTCTCTTTCAAACAAAGATGAAGCTCTTTGAAAAACACCTTTCAAAAGTCAAAATAGGTTTTTCTACAGTTTCTGCTGTTCTCTCATTGTAAGGCAGTTCCTGTCAGTTTATCTGAAGTTGGTACTTGTGTGGACAGGAGCCAGCTGCCAAGAGGCTGTAAAGATTGACAGCAACTGGAGAGAAACTTGGGAGAGGAAAAAGAGGACTGTGTTTCTTCAACATTTTTAATAAGGTGCAGCAAATTTAAAATAGTAAATGCATATAGAGATTTGTTATTCAAAAGCCTATATTGACTAGCTAATGGAAAAATCATGATTTATTCAAAAAGGTAAGATTGGGTTCAGTTATGGTTCAAAATCCACTTGTACATTGTGCTTTCTGTTTGGTGGAACTAGTTTCTCTCTCCAGTAAGAATTAGGTGTAATCAGAATATTATCTCACGCAATCATTTGGCTCCTGGTCTATTAGAAAAACCCAAGATGTTTCTGGCATCTGCAGGTGTTGTCAGCATGAAATAATCTGGGCCTGGTTCATCCCTACCATTGCCCATTTACCAGATGCCTTTTATCAAAGCAACAATATCCTTGAGGGAGTCTCACAGTCTGAGGACTAATAAATGCACCAAATAAGCCCCTGTGAATTGAGTAGTGTGGTGCCTGCTCCAGACTAATCACAATGCCATGAGCAATGTCCCAAGGTATAAATTAACTAAATATTGTCCTGTAAAAAAGATCAGCATGACACCCTTTGCACAGTTATACAGACCAACAGCAACTGCACTGGCTGCTGAAAATCTGTGTTTTGCTTTACATTCAGCTCTTCTGGACAGAAAAAAAAAAGGTGCTTTTATCCCCTCTCCCAGTGGTGTTGGTCTTGCAGATTTTAATCATGCAAGAGCTTTTCGGGAAGAGGTTGTCAATCTCATAGATCTGCAGAGGTGACCAGGGAGCTGTGTTCATCGCCTCAGGGGTGTTGCTCCTCATGTCTGTTGCAGAGAAGGCATCCCTTTGAGTGGTCCCTGTTGCTTGGCTAGAGAAGGACTGCACCACTTCTGTGGCTTCTTATAGATTCTTGTGCAAAAGTGTTACAAAATGCAAAGAGAAAAGGTGCAACATGTTCAAAATTACCTCTAGAATTGCCGAGGTGAGCAACTGCCACTCAGTCACAAATGGTTTATTTGTATGCTCAGGGCTTTCTGTGTCCATATTGGTTTGCGTTTTGACAGTCCAGTTCCAAAAGAAGCAGAGGGATGCATCCATTTATAGATACTTCAGTGTAACGGGAACAACTGGGAGTATTAAAAAAAAAAAAAAAAAGGAAAGTGGGAGGGAATGCAAACCCAGGAAAATATTATAACAAACTGTTCCATCGTATCACTCACCTCTATTTGGACTCTTTGCATAACCACAGTCTAAAAAAAGCACACCAAACCATATTTACTAATGGAAGTGATGAAGTTATTCTATTGACATCCATAACATATCAGAAGATCTTTTTCTACATCTTTTTTTTTTTTTTTTAAGGAAATACTAATGAAATGTACTGCAAACATAAGGCTTGCTTCCGCTTGAACTTCTTCTGTGAGCATGGATCTGTTCCAAGGCTGTTAAAGTAAATGAGAGGAGTATCACAGCGACAGGACTGGTCGGGACCCACAGAAAATACAGCAAGTACTGGCAAGCTGACAGAGGAACTGTGCTTAGTAAGGTCATTTGTAACCTCTTCGTGATGTGGACAGCTGTGTAGTAGCTCTGTTGCAGAGAGAGATCTATAAACCAGACATTCTAAATACAGTATATTGTTAGGCCATAGCTGGGAGAAGATTTTTTTCAAGTTTTTGTATTTGATAATTTGTAATATTAAAATGATTGCTCTTTATTTTCCTAAAAGAAATTCTCCAGACTGTAAAATTGTAAAGGATATTATTTTAGAGTTATTATCATTTTTCCTGTAAAATTGTAAAGGATATTATTTTAGAGTTATTATCATTTTTCCTGTGGTTCTTCTTATGGTTTCTTATCATAGCCATGACACAAAGGAGAATTTAGGAGATGAACTTTAGTGCCTGTCTTTCCAGAGTACTAGTTGCACCTACTTTTCAATGTATTTTTTTTCCTAATTAGAGATGCAGATACAAATTAGGGCATATGGGCTGTGTCCAATGCTATTGAGTTCACGCATGACACTGACTTCAGGGGATTTTAAATCAGTCCCTTTGGCCAACCATTGAGATTTCAGTGTTTTCTTGTGAAGTGTTGAAACGCTGGAACCAATCTCAGATCAGATCCAGCTCTCTTGACTGTTTTTCCTCCTTGGTTAAGCCTTTGAACAGCTTCTGTTGAAAACACAAGGTTTGTTACTGTCTCCAGCATGAACGGAGTTGGTTAATTTCTGAGTAGTTGTAGTACAAGAGTCTAGAAAATGAAACGGAGAAGTGGGTATTCTTTTTGTGTTGACAGTCTGCTTACAAAAACACAGCCCTGTGTGAAAAAGTGGTGAACCATTAAAAAAAAAACACATGCACTATGAACTACAGTTGGCAACATTTAATAAATGCTGAGGCTTAGGCAAGGAACACATGTTTTGTGTGAGTGATTTTCCTGTAGTTCCAAACTAAACAATGCTATTTCTTACTACCTTTCAATAGGAAATCCCTGAAGGGTTAAAAATTTTGATTGATTGCTATCTTTCCCTCCCCATTTTCATTGCAGAATGAGCTTCAGAGTGAGTAATTCTTGCTCCTAGACAAATTAAGAAAGGAAAAAATGCCCTTTTTGTTACTGATATTTTGCAACCCAAAGAGTATTCACACAATAGAGGCATTAGCTCAGAGATTTGGGAAATTTGACCACAATATCTACTAAGAAGTAAGCACTAGTAATCAACTAGTACATTATCTGAAGAAATAAATTATGTGTCCAGCCAGACTAACTATGCTAAAATGAGTGGCAGGAGAAGATGTCAAGACTCTTTTCTTTATGACCCCCATTGGTATGTGTTGATTTTTTTTGGCACTGTCCCAGGTCCCAAGTGTTTCCAGTTGAACAAGGGGAAAAGGCAGCAGATTTTATAGATTCATAATATGGCTTTCTGTAATGTTCTGAGTGAAAACAAAAGGCTTATGTTAACTATAAGGTACTGTAATATATATATTTAACTGGTATAAATTATAAGGTTGTCTCTTCTTAAGAGTATAATATATAAGGTTGTTTCAGAGAGAGTCTGAAGTGAAAAATGATCAAGCACTGTCCAAAGTAGGCAAATTCATCAAATGAACTCACTTATTAAAAGAACACAAACCTATGCATGAATTATTTGCCTCTGCTCAGTTTTAACAAAGGCTGCTAACCATTCTCACTCCAAGATGAAGGGTAGTTTTGGACTGAAGACAAGCACCATGGCATGTGATGTATTGCAGAATGGATCAGGTAACTTGACTCAGTTTTTCTCCTCAATGCTATTTCAAGCCAAACTTCCTAAGACTGGGAAGCATCATTTTCTGTAAAGGTTCTGTTCCTTTTGACTTAATGTACTGCAGGATTTTTATAGATCCAGATATCTTCCAGAGATCCCTGATTGTCTCTCTCTGTGCTGTCCTGAAACGTATCTGTTAACGTCCTTGAGCACCAGCAGAGCTCAATGCAGCAGATGCACTGAATTGTCACAGCGCATGACAAAGTTGTCTACGGGCCAGTCACTGCGGCAGGTCTATCTTTGATATTGATCAAAATGCAAAATCTTTGTCAGAGGGAAAGTCAGCATCACTTCTGGGTTTAGATGAGTCTTTACAGTGCCTTCAGAAGGAGAGGCAGCAAAAGCTGAAGACTGGAGAGGTAGCTGCCATGTAGCATACAGGGTTTCAGTGTGCCAGGGACCTGCTACATGGGGACAATCAGTAGGTTACTCTGGGACAGGCATAGGGCAACTGACTACATGGGACAAGACAGAAGCATTTGTTTGTGTAAAAGTCATGATGACCCTGGGGTACCAATATCTTAGACTGTTTGGAAGCATCCTAAAACCTCTGTTACCTCTTCTAAGCAAGCAGAACATAGTACTTCTTAGAAAAAAACTGTAATTTGTCACATGCACTAAAAATTTTTAGGCTGAAATTGATACGTAACCAAAGTAAAAGGGCTCCAAACCTAATCAATTGAATTTAAATACTGGTTATACACAAGGCATGAAGTGCTGTAGAATTTGCCAAACTAGCTATCTAAAATGTAGCTAAAAAGAATTATGAATACCTAGGGTAAAATTTTGGCTCACTGAAAATAGTTGGAATTCTGCCATTCATCTCTACATGACTAGAATTTCTCTCTCCTTAGACTGCCCCTCCTTTTCACTTTATTAGCCATTGTACTTGCTGATTGCATGCATTTTTATTTTACATGGAGAGGTTGTATTAAGTCAGAATATAATATTTCACAATTGGCAAGACACCCTCCATCCTGCAACTGCAGTTGTAGTTGCCTGTAGGGAAGCAGTGAGTGGCTAAGGGCCAGCAAACTGCAGTGTTGAGGAGGGGTTACAAGGGAAGCAGAACAGTGATGGAGCAGAGAAGGAAAGGGGCCCCTGCCTTGCATTCTTCAGTGTGGGAGTCAGGAAGAAGCTGCAGCCATCTGTGCTCTTAGATGCTTCCTTTGTGTAATCTGCAATGGTAAGACTGGCTGCTGCAGTGGTCATTCAGGCTTTCTCCCCTCCCTCATTATCCAGAGTGAGCTGCTGCAGTTTAAATTTTCCTCCAATTCCCTCACTGCGCGTGTTGACTATGGAGAGTCTGCTCCTAAAGCCGAGAGTTAGGTGATCTGTGCTCCTTCTGCTGACATCTTTTACAAGGAGTGTTTCAAGAACAGTGTATGACACTTTGCTGGTGACTGGAGAAATGCAGTAATAGCTGTACATAAAGCACTAGTAGCTGCACACAAAACACTACTTCTCTGGACCAAATCCAGCTTTTGACTTATTGGAGTAAGGCCCCATCTCTTCTCTTGGCAAATCTTTCAGCCCTATTCTTATTTCTTTGTAGGGAAAATGTCGCCTTTAGCAAAAGAAAAACTTTTGTGAAAAGTACATTTGGTATGTTCACTGTTCATGTTTCCCAGATAGCTTTTGTTAACCACTTCAAGGAAGATTTCTCTGAGCACAGAAGGCTTTCAGGAAGCAAGTCAGCTCCCCAGAGCCACTAGGTAGAATGCTTTGTGCACCCCTTTGCTCACACCTGTGGTCCCAACAAAGCTGCAGTCGGCAGTGGCATTGCACTGTATCATGTTGTATTTGCAGTCCTTCTGGAATGCTTTTTTTCCATACACTTTATCCACATTTTGGTCATATATTATCTGCCTGACAATTCGACACCTATAAAAATTTATGAATTTGTATTAAAAGCTATGCTTGATTATGTCAGTGTTTATGAGGCTTCCCATGAGCCCTATATTATTCAGTTGAATCTAGCTATAGCCCCTCATAATAATAATAAACCAGGCCATATTTCACCTTTTCTCTGTTAACATGACTCACTGCTAGTAATTACAGTAGCTACCGGCTCACACTTTTTTGTTGATTTTAAGGATTTGCTGCCTTCTAAGGGTCTTTGCTGATCTAAATACACATTGACATTTATTCAGTGGGCCTCTTTAACTGGGATAGAAACAGTTGTGGGTGCATTTTTCAGTTTTCAGAGAACAAGGTCTACCTATAGTCATTCATGCAGAAGTGTGTAGTGACTCATAATGAATGTGTAATTGTGGGTTTATGTACTGATAAGAAAAAATAGACACCACTAGGTCCTTTGTGTTTTCAAATGCTCTGGAAAGGGAGACTAACTGAAAAATATAAAGAAAGGAAATCTGCTTCTTCATGCTGCAGTAAGACTCTTCTTATTTTCATCCCTTACTTGTCTGGATCAGCCTTAAGTACTTCATTGTGGGGTTTGAGAGAGGGTTTTCAGGAAGTGCCAGCTGCAGCCCATACACTTAAACAATAAAGGAGTCCTCTTCTTGCTTTAACAAGGGAGGGTGTTTCACCTGAAGTTAATATTTTACGGTCTGTTTTTTGTATTGTGCAATTCTTCTATCCTCATTAAAGTCAAATCAAGGTATAGAGTAAGACCATAAAGGACAACTAAGACTAGCGTTTTAAATTAAACAGTGAGTCTGGGGAATTCTAAGATTTAATACTAGCAATAGTAACATACAACTGTTGTTAGGGTGTAAGTCTGTACAACAGGCTTGCATGGTAAAGATTGTTACATCCTAGCAATGATGAAGTTGTATTGAAAGCGAATCAGGGAAATAACTTTTATAAAGATAAATACATGCATATAATATAAACCACTCATCCACATTTTCCTGATTCTGAATAACCTCATTACTACACCGGAAGAACATGGAGGTGCACAAATATTATATGTGAAACACAGGAACAAATTTCTTTTATTTTCCATTTCTTTACTTCCCATAACATGGTTGTAACATTTATGTAATATGAGAACTCCACAAGGATAATTTTTGCTGGTTTGAAGGATGAACTTGATAAAAGTTGGCTCCAGAAGTTATAGCTATACATAAATTTACAGCTCCTAGCAATGCATATGTAACATATACACAACTTTTAGCCAACAGTTATGTAGCATTGTAACAAATTTTATGGATACATAGAACTATTATGATTCTTGAACTTTTTAGTTCCTTCTGTATTGGATTGTGTCTCCAGGAAAAGAACAGATGACATGCCTAAGTTTAAATGATTTTGAAGTTTTAAATTTAACAGATGTAGATAACACCAGTACTACTCTTCAAAGAATTTTTTCACGTGTCAAAATACTTTGAATGACTTAGTTGTCTCAAGACCAGTGGTGTAAAAACCTTTCATCGTGCTAGGTCACACTTTTTCCAAGTCACATTAGCTTCCATCCTTCAAGAAGGCATTTATTGCATTTACAAACCTTGGGATTGCTAGCAACAGTAGTATGTTGCATTTTGGAAAGTCCTGCCCATCTTATCCCCATATCCTACGCAAAAAACAGGGATTTAGAAAATGGAGCAAGAAGGGAAAGAAATTTGTAGAATATTATATGGGTATAGATAAACCTGTCATTCCTAGAAACTCTGTTGTTCTAGAGCAATCTTACAAACCTCTTCTAAAATTTGAACTGCTAAAAATCTGGGCAATGAAAGATCAGTGTTTTTGAAAATGATTCCATGACTACTTTTAAAGTTGGAATCTAGATGCATAAGAGTAATTAAAATCATGTAGGTCAGGAGAAGATTGCACATATTCCAGTAAAATAATTAGGTAACATTCCACTTTTACGCAAAGAAAGATTTTTAATTTGTAGATTTTGTTTTGTAAGAATATTTCCTAAGCGGTCAGGTGGTCAGGATATTGTAGTCAAATTTCTACTTATAAGTTCTCAGGACAGGGGCTGAATGCACATTTTCTCACCTACGTGGTGTTCTGACTACTGGGTAGAGATTATTTCTTCCTCTTCCTTATCCTTGCAAATGTCATCAATTGTGAAACTTTCCTGTCACTTCTTTTGAGTTTCCTGAACTTGATGCAATTCTCACCCACAGTCCTGTGGGGTGGATATTGCAAGAGTTGGTGGCATTCAATTGTGCATCAGAGCTAAAATGCAACACACTCCAGCTTTTGCTTTCTCTCTGCTACTCTCCTTCCTACACTTAAAGATAGTTTCTGCATGGCCATGTGAAGGTCTTAAGGGATATTCAATGACCGTGCAAAGCTGACTTGAAGTCTAGCTATATAATTATAAAATACACAGTTTGCTGCATGAACATAAATCATGCTCTTTTATGGAAAGAAACAACCAAATTATTGCCACTAAATTCTATAAAATATAAGGAACTCATTTCAAGGTCAAGATATAAAAGTCCTTCCTTTTAATTATTCTGCTATTACAGACTTCCTTTACTTTTATTACACTGTAATTGTTGACTGGAGACAGTTTTAATTTAAAATACGATCCTATTTCCCTTGACAAAAACTAGAAAAAACAGTATTAACCACTATGCTTCACGTTTGCCAGTAAGAGCTTGTAACATCCCCACCTAGTGGTTGTTTCTCTGAGTAATGAGCCTAGACTGCTGCATCTCAAATCATGGTTATTTTGGCTCTGGGACGCCAGGTTCTCTGAACATACATACCATAGACTGAGGAATTTTAGCTAAGAGATTCTTGTATTAAAAAAATATAGATTTCTATAATGTAGATTAAAATCAGTTCTTATTTCATGCTATTTATCAGACATTGTTAAAATTTTAGACAAAATCTATAATTAAATTCAGGGATAAACGACCACAGAGGCAATAAACATACAGGACACCTGAAACTGTTGAACTTGAAAAGAAGTATTTCTTACATGAAAACTGCCAACAAAACAAATAATAAGATGCCCAAAGGGCTGGATCAAGAAGAGAAATTATTTTTTACCCATCAAAATATTTGTAATTATCCTCATATTTGATGAAAAGAATGCACATTACACACAATAATACTCAATATGTTGAGTGGGAAAATGTTACTGTCCCTGTTTCACAAGGGGAAAGCTAACTGAAGAAAGAGTGTGCCCTTTCACAAGGTCGCAGAGAGAGACAGTGATGGAAAAGAAGAGTAACTCAGACTTTCTGTTTTACAGTCCATGGTGTTTTACCTATCTGCCATCTCTCATCTTGATTTGCTATATTAATAATATCAGGAATTGTCTACTCAACTCTAAGAAACTTCAGATCACAGGTATTAATTCAGCGCTAGTCGCGGAAGTTGAGCTTTTCTTTTTTTTTAACTTTTTCTTTATTACTTGCAAATGTAAGAAAAAGGTTCCATGATATTTCTGGTATTTCCTTGATCGTAGTCAGCCAGAAAAATTAGGACATTTGTGGTATTTTGTCACTTCCTGCACACACCAGAATTTTAAAAAGCCAGGATAGGCAAATAAATAAGTACAATTTTGTTATCTGGGCTTTTTTAAATGTCTGAAATACTTTGGCTTGATATTCTAAATGAAGGTGTCCCAACCTCTTATTTCTGAGTTCCAGTTCTCATTGTAAGCATGATTTTATTTTCTCTTTATTTATTATTTATGGCTACTTCACCTTCATCCATAGAAATCTTTCCTGGTTTTGTTGTAGTCATTGTAACTTCCTCTGTAGCATATCATTTGTGAAAAGCTACTCAGCAGCCTTCTGTAATGCATCATATGAAGGGAATATGATAAGTCATTTGGCATAATGGCAGAAATATAAGCAGCATCATTACCTCTTTCTGCATTTTGAGAGGTACCTTACAGCCAAGAAAGCTGTATTAGCTCTGGTCACAGACCTTCTATTTTTGTTCTGTGGCAGGGAATTAGTTATCCTCCTCACCCCACTAACAGTAATACCTTTCTTTAAACAAGAACTGCTGTGGTAGGAACTGAGGCCCAGGATGCTCTGTCACACTCTGCTGATGTTTCTTTTCATCTCTGTGACTCACCCTGAGATAGACAGTGATACCCAAAGTGCCCTTTCTCTTCCCTATTCCTACCAAGTTGTGTCCATTCCTGAACTGAGAGGAACTATGAATGAAAATGAGCAGAAAGAATGAGAATTCTGCCTATTAGCAAAAAGAATGAGAATTCTTTCATTTTACTTTCTTTTCTGTCAGAGAGCGCTCTTTTTTTTCCTGTCCTCAGTGTCCTATTTTATAATTTATCCAGAAAATATCTAACCTAGGAGGGCTCAAAGGCTCATATAAATGTCTTCAAGCTCCAGGCACCACAGGAAGCAACAAAACTGACTCTAGTCAAAAGATTAGAAATTAGATTTTTTTTCTATCTATATGGTTTTCCACAGGCACCAAAATTCATGTGGAGCAGTTCTTGGTGGCAGCCTTGCAAAAGCACCAGTTTGGATACAACTGTGGCTGAATACTCTGAGAGCTGATAACAAAAAAACAAACAGAATTGTTTTGTCCCCGTGAGAGTGTAAGATTTTGAATAGCTGAAAATCCTCAGTCATGACAGTCCAAATTAGTCCAAAGTGTTGTGTGAAAAGGCACTCCATGAGGAAAAGACTGACAAAAGATGAAGTCTTTGAAAGCCTCTGTGAAATTCAGAGATTGCCTGAGTTATAAATCTTGACAGAGGAGGAAAGGAAGAGCTTTTGGCAAGAATAGCAGGGGATGTAATATGGACATCTGTAATCTGTGCTTCCTAAGCAGGAGTTTTGATCTGGATAAAAAAGATGGAAAGAGGAGCTGTGAAGATGGTGGATGATGAGGAAAAGTGGCAAATGTGGCCAAATGGAACAAATTAATCTAGCTAAATATAGGTGTCCTTTCTATAGCTAGTCATCCCAGCCTCCTTAATG
The DNA here is from genome assembly GCA_013396655.1 of Campylorhamphus procurvoides. Classification (NCBI taxonomy): domain Eukaryota; kingdom Metazoa; phylum Chordata; class Aves; order Passeriformes; family Dendrocolaptidae; genus Campylorhamphus; species Campylorhamphus procurvoides. Next base: position 2,956,290 of record WBMV01003664.1, on the reverse strand, counting down.
GGGCATTCTCATTAGATTACTCAGAAAGGACATATTCCTCAGTCATAGCTTTACACAACTGTGTTCTATTTCTTTTTCTATTCTATTCTAAAAGAAAAAATGAAAACATTTATTTTATAAATATTCTATGTTTAAAAGAAAATGCTTTTCTTGTCTGCATGTGATCTATCCATGGACTATACACAAGACAGAAGAGGCACTCTGAGGGTGTAGCTATGTAAAGTAAATCATAAACAAATTATGTTAAACTTTCTTTTTGTTCTCTTGACTACAAAAAGAATGCAGATTGATATCTCAGATGCAATATCTGAAGAGTGGTCTGTGATTTAGACTAAAGAAACCGTGTCCTAATCTCCAGAGGATCCAAATTGTTGCCCCTTTTCAGCAGTGAAAAAGACCTAGAACTTGTTGAAGAACTTCAGCTCCAGAGCTGCAGTTCCACTTGCCCTGGCTGCCCTTGTCCACAGGTTCTGGCTGTAGCATGTTGCAAGCCCAGCTCTGGTGTTCAGAGTAGTCCAGACCATTTTGCAGTCTGCTTAAACATTAGATACTTGTGACATGAGACTGAGCACCATGACACAGCTGGATTTCTGAAACAGAATACCCCAAATAGAAAATGTGGTTCTGATGAGTGCTCCTTCTTGCTCACCAAGGTTTTGATCACCATATGGTGACTAATCCATGCTGTCCTGCTTCGCCAGCATGATTTCAGAACGCTACTGTATTAAATAACCACGGAGCTTTGAAGAGTAGAGCTGTTGAGGGATGGGTGGGAAAACTTTAAAAACCTAAAGAAGTTTGTTCAAATAACATATTCATATCCTTATTGGGAAATAATTGGTCTGGAAATCAAACCTCAGTGCCTCCTTGTCTCAGATATTTGCAATGCTGAAGGAAAACCACACCTTTTAAACGTCTGCCCTTCCAGATTTCGGTGAGGTTCCAAAGAGCTTTTGAAATGTTTAACTTTTCAACATTTTTTCTAAGAGAGAAAATTGTGAAGAAGTCTGCCTGAGACTACTTAAAAACTTGGCTTTGCACACCTCCAAACAGGACAGATGCTTCAGTGAAGGAAACCCTCTGCACAACATGCCATGGTCCCTGGTCCACTTGATGTTATTGGTATGCAGATACTCTGTTAATCTGCTGCCACCGGGTAGAATAAAGTTGGTGTTAGTGCCAAATGTACTTGCTTAGCTAAACCCTGCTCAAGTTTCATTCATCCTGTACACTGAAAAATGCTTAGAATGGTCAAAACCTAAAAAACAACAAAAAACCCAAAGAAAAAACAAACAAACAAACCAACAAAATCAAAAAAGCCCCAACAAACCCTAAAATGTTTATTTTTAATCAGTGAAAGTATTTTTGCTCTTTTTTTTAGGTTTTAGGGGTTTGTGGGCTCTGTGCACAAAATTCTATTACCCAGGGCATGAGTCAATGAAATAAGAAAAGTCAATTCTGTGGTGTTTGGTATGATCCGATGGAGATCATAAAGGGATGTAGCTTGTTCTCTGACTCCATTCAGCTGCCTGTACATGCCAGCAACAACGGCATTTCACTTCCAAGCTGCTCTAAGGTTTAGCTGGTCCCCTTCTAGAGCACAGCTTGTAATACTTATGATCTGCAATATTAACTGGGGTAGAGCAATATTGTGACAAAAATTTGAAAACATGTTTTTTTCTCTGGAGTTGAAAGGAAGTTCCACTTAAAACCGTTGCTAGCACAACATGCAACCATACTGATTATGGGGATTTTGGTCTGTTATCTCAGTTTTTTACTGAAAGCTTCTTCCTACAGCAAAGAAAACAGAAATCCTGGTTTTTGGTGTTTATCTTAAATTCATAATACTTCTGCTAGAACACATATCTGGAAGTATTTAAAGGAACACTTAAAGTTTAGAATTTGAAATTTGATGAAACAAGATTTTTATACTGATGATACAAAGAATCTACAAGAAAACAGTGTTCCTTTTGTAATTAAGCAGAGCAGCTATTTATGCTGTCGGCTGCATTCCAGTACAAAGTGCACTCATGGCATCAATTTAAAGGGCATATGTTGCAAGCAAACACACAAAAGTGGTTTGGAAAGAGGTATGGAGTAAAAGTTTCTGAAGTGCCTAAGTCTCTTCAAGGAGTGAGACTTCAAGGACACTCATTTGATTTTGAAAGTTTTACTCAGGCTTACCGGAAACAGAATACAACTTTAAATTGGCCATGATCCTCTGTAGCTGCAGAAAATTCCACACTTTGGGGATAGGTTTTATTCAAGTTATTCCAGATGTACTTGCCCTATTCCTGAGTTAGAAGGAGGTCCAATATGATTTAAATCACTTGACTTCAACCACAGCAGGATTAAGTCTTGAGTCTTTTGTCAGTAGAAGACTCAGAAATTACTTTAGCCCTTTGAATATGAATATTTTTCTTTCTTCTTGAAACTTCTAGCTTCCATACTTACTTCTTCTTAGCCATGTAAGGTACATCACTTAAAAAGCCTATCCTGAGGAGAGCAAATCACTTTTTCTCTAATGTTTCCAGTTTCTACCAGCCTAAAGAGGGAAAAGCCTAAGTGCATACATTTTACTGCATAGCTGAAACCAAATTCGGCATGGAAACATTTTATCAAGTACCTTAGTTTTCTACACATTCCAGGAGGAACTGCAAAGGAGGAGCTTGTCAGCTAAATTGAAAACATACTAATAAAGTTAAAAAGTTAATGGGAGGCATTTGCAATTTCCCCATAATTTTCCTACTGACTTAAACTCGAAATAACTGTGTATGCTTCTGCTACTGTTTTCCTTACATCTTTGTATCAAATGACATGCAGAAGAATTAGTGCCGGATATCTACCATTTGTCGCACACCTATCAAATTATAGTTTTCCTAGGCAAACTTACAGTTCAGGTGGCCAGATCTCTGTTTGTCTGGAAGGCTATTTTCAATTACTTTTAAGTAATAATGTGTGTTTTATAACTCAAACCACTTGTATAAATAGAGCTTAAAACCTTGTGACTGAGGCAATAAAACAGAAGCAAAGGTTTAGCTGTTTAACCTACCATGCAGTCCATTTAAGGGTAGTGGCTGAAATATAATTACAGACTCTGGGCCACTTTTATGCTAACTAGAAAATATAAAAATATATAATTACGGTGATTATTATCTTAGTAAAGCAGCTCTAATGATTGCTGCTTCTTTCATTGAGCCTTGGCTAGTTATTGTGAACCAAGACATTTCCACATGCCCTGCAAAAAGGTATGGGCTAACAGCATTTCCTTTGCCTTATATCTCCAGGCTTGCAAAAGGGTGCCATTTAAACATAATATTTTCATTTAAGGGTACAAAGAATGATAAATTTGTGGGGCTTGGTTAATTCTCTTATATTCTTCTGAGTCTCTTCTTTCTGCTTCACTATTTACTATGACTAGATTATCATATCTGAATACCACATGACCAGTCATGTATTTATACCACCTAATGCTGCATGTCATTGGCATCCTGACTAAAAGGTCAAAAGAGAAATAGCTTTGATGGACTGACCAGCTATTTCAAATGATATCTTTTCTTTTTCATTCCATTCTGAATAAAATATTATGTCCAGGCACCTATTTTATAAAATTTGTTTATTTGATAGATCTTTTTGACACCAGGAAAGAAAAATATAAATTGATATCTTACCCCTTTCTTTTATCTGCCTTAAGCCTCCAAGAACATTCCTCTGCATTCTTGTCGCTGTTGATAACATCTTTTCTAGCTGCTAAAGAGCTGACAGCATATTACAGGGGTTGTGCAGTGCTGAACCCTTCTCGTTTAGATTTGGCCCGAATGCCAGAAATGTTGACCTTTTCTGTATTTAATATGTCTTAGAAGAGGCATCTTTCCAAGTCTTAGTATAATCTGCTGCTGAACCTTCTCATCCTCCTCCGCTTCCCCTCCTCTTCAATCTTTTAGCGCTCCTAGTTAAATGTATGGGATATGGACACCCTGCATTGCCTGGCATATACTTTCATGTATATCCGGGGAATTCAGGAATTCTTTTGAATTTCTTGAGTGCTGCTATATTTGGCAGATTATCTTATCAGTTTCTGATATCAATCTTTGTTTATCTTTAAGGATTTAATAGCCTGTTAGTGTGAGCGGCTCATTTCTTTCCCACACAACTGTTTTTTTATGTGGTCAACTTCTGCCCATCTGTTCTTTCAGAAGAATTTTTTTGATGGAGGACTTGACCTTCTCATAAACAATACAGAATAGAAACAGGAACATAAAATATAATTTAATTTTTTTACCTCTCTCTGTTATGAATGGGTACATCTAATTATATCCCAGGGTAACTATCTTAGTTCTGCTTTGACTATATAAATATTTTTTATACAAGAGTGATCAAAACAGGTAAAGTTTTAATTAAGTTTTATGATCAGTTCTGTTTCTCAAATATAGAGATCCATGAAAAGGGAAACATGAAAAATTGCCTTTAGATTTGCTCATATTTTGCAGTTGTACTAGTGATCAGTGTATGTTCCTTCCAACTGACATTTCTATTCTATTCTATTCTATTCTATTCTATTCTATTCTATTCTATTCTATTCTATTCTACTCTACTTTGTTCTACTTTATTCTAGGTATCACTAGGTTACCATTTTGGGCAGTATACAAGGTGAATGATACACTAATTGGCTTGCTAAGCCTTTTTTTCCAAGATACGAAACTGAATTATAACAAAGCCATTGAACAGTTTTTAAAAGTGGCATATACCATTGCAAATTTTGTAAATAGTCTCTATTTATGATTTAACACATGACTTTTATTGTCTTCACAGCTGCAGTATATTCACAACGATGTTTGATTCTCACTTAGATGCTAAATTGACACCTATTTTGAAAGCAGAATCTGATTTTGTGCTTAAATAACAGTTCCTATAATATTCCTTTGTAAAATTATAGCACACAGTGGATGAAATATTATAGTTTCTACAGTTTTTATTCCACAGTCTTCTACCTGATTTGCTATCCATCCTGGGTACTGATGAAAGTGGTTTTGTAAGCCAACCAAAACATAGCTATGTCCTGGGCCAGCTTGCTTTCAACAGCTGTCCCCCATGAAAAAGTCCTTGGATAATGCCTCCAGATATATTTTTTCCAAATGTAACCACACAATTCTCAAAAGTTAGCTCCATTAAAACTTATTCCTTTGAGCCAAGCACAAACTGTGACGTTGCTGGACACACGCTTTAAGGCAACCAGCACCAAGCCTATCCTTATTCTTCACAGGGTTGTGGAAAACTCCCCCATAAAGGCAATAACACAACTCATGGGTAAACTGTGCCAAGAAGATGTTCAGATATCACTTTTGATGAGAAGTCCTGTGGTCCCCAGAGATCATTTCCTTATTCACTCAACAGATTCAACTCTACTGGTGGAACAAGCAAATACAGTACAATGGAAGGGGTCTGCCCTTCCCTTTGTACTCAGTGCAAGGCTGCCCATTAAATCCTTAAAAAGAAACTCCTATTCAAGCACAAAGATATTCAAAAGGTAAGACATCCCTTATTGTAAATTACTGTGTTTTAAGTTAAAACTGCAGAGATTTGGGAAATTTCAAACTAGTTGAAAGTGGGGAACATAACCCAGCGAAGATTCATTCTTTCAAATTTTCTTTTCACTGTTACATTCACATATGTTTATCTCTTCCCTGTCCTCCTTCTCTTTCTTCACATATTTACCTTCTTCTAGTATGGTTAAAAAAGTCTTTCTAGCTAAGATGAAGTTATATCCCATGCCAGACTTCTCCTAGTGTTGCATCAGTAAATTTTAAAACAGAACAGGATAAAATTCCCAAAGAAAATTCTGTTTTCAATCTGTAAGACTCACAAAATTAATTTAGCAGGTGGAGAATCCAGCCCTGCGTGTTCCATTGACAGTGGCCTACTTTCAGGTCAGAAGTTCCTTTTAGAGTAACAGACAAGAAATGTAAACTGGTGCAGTAGGCCACCCGTGGTGGTGCAGAATTCAAATTAGGTATTATCAACATATCTTAGGCATATTTCTCTACCAGCTCACATCAAGGCCTGTTCTTTATAAATATGGAGAGCAGGAAGTAGGGAGGAACAACTCACTTCTGTCTGTAAATTGTACCTTTCTGATCCCACTGACCCATGATTATTCTTTCATGCTGGGCTGATACATTTCTTTTGAATTGTGTTCATCATATGATCAAAACCTATGAAAGTACTGTTACAGTCCCAATGACAATTAAAAAAAATATAGAAATTTTGACTGGTTTTACATCAAAAAGCAAGATCTTGTACTGGTTAAACTCTGATACAACATTCGGATTTAATTACAGTACACCAAATTCTGCCCTCAGATATACCAGTTAACTTGGCTAAGACTTGGCATGGAGAGGACATTTTCAAATCCAATACCATGGTATTTTTATAATACCATGCTAAATAGGGCATAATGTATTTTTAGAAACTTTCCTATTTGTAATAATCCAATGTTCTTCAAGATGATTCATATTAAAAGAAACAATTATTTTGGCTTGCAGGACATATTTGTAATCATGTGGAGACACTTATTTGGATGCAATTCAGCATCAAATAAATTCAAAACCTGGATGCATGCCAGTGGCAGGGATGAAAAAAGAATCTCAAAGAAGTGAGCCCATTAGTCAGTACCTTTTACAGTTTCCTCTGCCTTCTAGGTCAGAGCTCCCTATTGCTTCACAGAGATGAAGAACTGGAAGGGACCTCTAGAGGTCATCTAGTCTACACTTCTGCAGAAGGATAAATGCAAACTGACAAGGGCAGAGATCTGTCAGTGAGGGTGTAATATCTGCTGAAAACATTTCAAAATGGGAAATTCCATGCCCCTTCATATTCTTCAGTATTTTTGCAAACAGATAAGTTTTTTCTAATAGCTGATTTGAATGGATTTTCCTGCAAACTGAGATTTCTTTTTTTCTTTTTCCACTGTATCAGGAGAAACAGCTGGGAACATTCTATCGCTCACTGGAAAGTTATCAGTTTATGGCCTTTCAATTTCCTCTCTTAGAATAGACATAGTAGGGAGCCTTCACTTTTCCATCTCCTTTATATGCACATTAAACCGTCCCTATACTTGCTGCTCTTCTTGGGGACCTTACCCAGTTATTTCCATCTTGTTCAATTGGAGTGCCAAAAGCAGCAGCTCAGATCTGACCAGCTGTGAGGAGGATACAACAATCATGTCCCATACATTGCATATATATATTTTCTCAGTTTTCAATAGCCTCACTCTGCTGACTCACATTTGATCTATAATCCACTATGAGCCTCATGCGCATCTATATGTACTAATTGTTGCCTTCAGATTTTAGACTATTTCCCCAATGCATCAAAAGCATTTGATTAAATTTGATTAATTTAGCCCTTCAAAAAGGTTTGTGACACCTTTCTTATTATAGTACTCCAGTCCTTTAACCAAAACAATAACTTTTGAAGAAAACTGGGCCTGGATAGAGGCTGGAACATTTCCATATTTTCAAGAGTGAATGGTGATTAATTGCTTTTTAAAAGTAGTATTTCATTCATCTCTGCAATATGAAAATTTCACTATAATCTAGTTTAATTTATTTAATACAGCATCAAAAGCTTTTCTAAGGACAGATTTATTCTATGATTTTTTTTCCTAAACAGTTCAAAATGAATTTATTTCTTTCCTTGGGTAGATATATAATTTTCAAGGCAAAATATAAAAAGCTTTGTAGTTAAGGCTTATGCTCCTAAGAAATAACATTATTAAATCAAAGCTATTACTATTCATACTTTGTTAACTTGAATACAGGCAGTCTATTTATTAACATGGGTGAAAACTTATTACAGTTATTAACCTGCAAATCACTGGAGTAATATGCTGTTCCAATCATGCTCTGGAAGGGTAGTGGGATGGGAACAATATTTTGAACTTTATTTGTAATGCAACTTGCCATCTTTCTGTTAAAGACGAGTCTGTTAGAATAACAATTCTGAGTTATCACTTTTTATCCCTTTCTTACCAACCCAAAAGCAGGGAGCACTCACTACACTCTGCACAGAAAAAGTTGTTCTGCCTCAGGCTGTGTTATCTCTCCTCTCCCATTCTGCTTTCTCACGTCAATGAGAACAAAAGAAGCATTTTTAGGCTATGTTTTAAGGAAAGCTGCTACAATGTTATCCTGTGGAGAACATGGTTTGATGTAGCCCAGAAGGTCACAGAGCTACCAGATCTTCAAATGGTCTCTATTTGATCCTACAAATCTTCTGTCTGAACTTCTCTGACTTCTCCCTACCCACTCAACTTAATGCATTAAGCTTTAAACATATTTGATGATGGTTTGGAGGTTTTTTGCAAGTATTACCTCTTTCATATCTAAAATATGTTGTTGTAATGTTAGGGGTTTTTTATGGTGATGCACTATCTTCTTCTTGACAAAGTCTCTGGACAGGTAATAGCACAAAGCTGTTTCTTCAATAATTTCTGGAGGCAAGAGTTTGTTAGACATAAGCCTCAGAGAATTAAAACTCAGAAATCTATCAGAGTAATTTCTTTTTCTTTTTGCAAAATCTAAACTTTAGAGGATGGATCCTATCTGTGGGTGAGCCTTTCACGTCTGCAAGCATTCCCTAGAGTGCCTCAGATGACCAGACCATGTTCAGTTGTTGCATTTAATTAGGTATATGTAAATGTGTATATATATATATATATATATATATATATATAATGTTTGTGGGTGCCTGTGCATCTCTGTTTTTTGTGTGTGTTCCACACCAGAGACATGGTTGGAAATACACAAAACCTGTTTGGGCAGGGTAGGCAGGCTACTCAGCTCATTTAAGCAGGGAAGAAACCATCCTTGTAAACTACAAAGCAGTGATACATTTGGGACTTTCCCTACTGGTCCATTTTCTAGTGGACAGGCAAGTAAAGAAATATAGAAAAAACATAGGCATTTTTTGTTCAAGGCAGTGTAGGTTTAAGGTAAACATAACTGCAGTTCTCTATTTCATGTAAATCTCCTTAATGGTGTATAAGGGATGGTATGAAATTTGCTTTAATTTCCCATATATCTTCATGGGAAAGCACAGTTAAAGTTGCCCAGGTATTTGCCTTGACTCCCTTGAGGGTTAAGCAGGGAGGCATGCATGGGGAAAGAGGAGCATAAAGGGAAGGTAAGACCCTAGTACCCTGACCTGACTGTCTATACCTTTATATCTAGCTTGCACATTAAGGACTCCTAGCTAAAATTGCACTGTCTGAAAGGTGCATACCCAACTCCTTTTGGCCACTGCTAGAAACTGTGACAGGTTGTAGTCTGTGCTGGCCACCCAGAGTCAAGGCTGCCACTACTCAATCATTCTACTCTCTGTAACACTGGGAGTAAACTCTAGTTTCTGGTGAAACACCCTGAGTGCAAAACACAGCTAAGTGGTGATCTGCATCAGTTCTCTGTTTGTCCCATGATACCTGCTAGATATGGAAAAGCACTGGGCATAATTTATCTCTCCTAGAATCTTACTTCTTGAAGGTTGTAAAAAATGTCACTTATTTATTTGATCTCTGTTTGCTTTATCATCTTCATTGATGGGGAACTGTAGCCCTTCTGCTTGTCTTCTGACAAGTGACCTTTTCTCTCATTGAGCCTCTGACTTAGGACGAGTGGAACCTTTCTAGGAGCACAAATAATCAGATCTCCTGCACTGGGAAAATTCTTAAACTTTTCCTCTATCCTTTGGCTCCTCACTCTTCAATTTATCTCCCAGTCTATATTTGCTCTGGAATTATGTATTTCAAAGCAGATTGCTTGAGCTTTTTTTCCTTTTTTCATTTGAGTTACACAGGAGCAACTAGGCATCAGCTTTGCACTATAGGGTCTCCTTCCTCTGTTTTTGATTCTAGTGCTGTGACTTTGTTTCTGCCTTCACCTGTGCTGTTACTTAACTTTGCTTCTCCTTGCAGGAGTGTTTCAGATACTAAACAACACTGTACAGCAGATTGGTAAGGAGTTATTAAAAATTATATTACATTGATTTATGTTTCAAAAGAATGAGAGAGCCTGTGACTTCACCAGGTGGACTTTGTGCCAGTTTGAGGTAACTTCTTACGAGTATCTATCAGATTAAGCTGCTGACAGGAGCAGATAAAATGATCCTGAAATTGTCAATGCCACAAGATCCCTTTATGTGATGGGTATGTCCCATTTGCCAAGCATGCCTTGCATTTTGGATATTAAATTAACTTTCCCAAAGCTGTAGGTTTTGGGGATGGAAATAATTTTGAAAAGTCTCTAGAAAGTTTTGACTGCTTTTGTAATATAAAAATAATCCCACACTGCTTTTTATGCAAGTGGAATGCTGTTTAAAGTACAAAAGGCTATATCTTGAGCACAGTTGAATAGACTTCAGCAAGTTTCATTTCTTGATACATTTCAGATTAGATAAGACTAAATTATGAAATAATAGTAAAGAGCATGGTAGCATCCATGGATGTAATTTTAGAATAAATTCTATCCTAGGTTATTGCATGAAAAAAGCTATACCCCTGTGGGGATTATTATCAAAGGTGTAATTTAAGATAGGGAGGAACCACAGCAACAACAAAAAGAAAATAAAAAAACCCCAAACAGACAAAAAAAGAAACTGCAACTCAATGATATTTAATGAAAAACAGTTTTAAATGGGCTAAAATAATTTTCTTCAAAAGAATGTATGTTCTGTGCATATTTTCTTCCCACTACAATATTTCAAATATACCAGGGGTCTGGATAAAAGAGAATCATCTCACTAAATTTGCGTTGCCTTTTCAGTTTGAACTCAGCAGGTCTTTGCCATGAAGTGAAAGGTATAAAAGCTTTCTCTGCTTCTCCTGAAGAGAAAGAAAAGAGAACCTTACAGTTGGATCAAATCATACAATGTGGTTAGTATTCACTGTCTCCCATGTATTGTCATCTAGCCAACAAAAACAAACATCTCAGGTCACTCAGAGGACACAGTACTCATCACAGAAAGTCTATGATCTTGAGCAAGCTGAGGTGGTTTCATAGGATACATGATTTGCAAAAAGCCTGAAACAAAACATGCAGACTGTTTGCACTAATTGGTATAGATTCATGGGTTTGCTGATAGAGCCATCCCTAAGTATTTATACAAAAGAGGAAAGAGATGAAAGTTCAAATTGTTACCTGTTTTGATGTACCAGCTTTCAAAATGAACAGTGGAAGGACCTCAGTACAGATTATGAAAGAAAAAAAAAATTAAAGAACACAAAAAAACAAACAAACTAAAAAAAACAATATAGAGGATAGTATTCTTTGTATCATTAAGTTTTTAAGCTGCAAGTCAGTGAGCTGAGTTTCCAGCAGACAGTGTTCTAGGGGATCTCTGGGGTTTGTTGAGCCCAGGGACATCATGGAGTCATCCACAGTTCCAGGGCAGCCTCTCTCCCTGCATCCCTGCCAGTGGTGCACAGTCCAAGGAGGATGGCTGCACAGGCACCTGCCATGCTCCTCCTTACTCCTTCTGCTCTGCCATCACCCTATACTACCATTATCTTCAGTCTGTTCCTGGTGTCCACAGGCTGGTGGGTGATGTACAGTCTCTCCCACCAGGTGCAGCTTTCTCTGGACTTATCAGTCTTAGAGAGAGAAGGACTCAAACCTGAAATTCAAAATAAAGGATTTATTTTTTCTTGGAATATGTCTTTATTGATAACCATGATATAATAATAGAGCTCTAAAAGTTTCTCCTATGTTTGCCCTTTTAAAGTTCCCACAAGACACGTGCACAAGCATTGTCCTTGTGAAGGGTTGATGGAACCACGGGTTAGTGTGACTTGGCACTGATTGTTCAGGATAACATGTGGAGGGCTTAGCACCCCAAGTTTAGAGTTACTTAAAGAAAATCCGGCTTCATGAAGTCTGTGAATGTCTTGCATAATCCTAAAAAATCACAACATTACTGTGGAAAGCTACAGGACATTTAAGAATTTTCCAAAAACGTTACCATTTTCTTTTATATTTAGCTTTGATTCTCTATAAATTATCTGTTACAGCTCTTATATGTAAGTTTACATCACCTGCAATTTTGCCTTGAATTTTACCTTGAATCTGAAATTTAAATCAAGGAGCAATTGAATTCCTGGAAGCAACAATTAAATTAAGAATTATTTTCTTGTGTGTTTGCATATGTTTGGATAGAGATACTTTTACAGTATCTAGCCAGAGGGCCATCAAGCTGTTTGGACACAGAGCAATTGAATTGTTACCTGTTTCTGGTTCTTCACCCCTCTCTGGAATAATACACTGGCCAAGGGCTCATTCTTGCCTACTTGTTACACAATACTTTTTATTGTTCTGCTTCCATGGTGAGCTGGTATCTCCCCCACAAGAAACATCTGAAGACGATGAGAAGTATCAAAGAAATTAATTTTCTTACAGGTCAGGGTGTGGGCTCAATTACGCTACCCTGCAATTGATTGCAGGATTATCGTAGCAATATGGAAAGATGAACTGTGAGACTTTGCAATGGAGAAGGAGGAATCTGATCTAACCCAAAACGGTTTTCACCCCCTCACAGTCACCCACATACTCACAAGGTCCAAGTTGTGTGTATTCACATAATCCAGCCAGCATGCAGGCACCAAGGCACATGTGTCCAGGTGGTCTGGCCAAGGCTCCTGGCAATGACCCAGAGGATGAGAGACATCAGCTGTTGAACCTTCATGGGATTTACTGGTCTTTTCATTGGACAGTAACCACATCTGCCACCACAACCTTCTGCAGCAACAAGCTGCAGCAATTCTGTACCTGCCATGCAGAGAGGTCACACTCACCATATGCACACATGGCAGGGTTTACAGTGACAGGCTGGGGGTTCCTGGGTCATATCCAGCTCATATGCTTGATAGACTGTTCTCAATTTGACTCCCAGTATAATTCTTACAATAAAAAAAAACCTACTAGTTATAAGTCTATAAATAGATACATATCTATAAATCAAGATATAAATCTGTAGTGAATATGCTGCTGAGTCTGCATGTTTATGTTGTTTTTCTAACCTCTCCCCTTACAATTTTGATACACAGTTGTGTGTTTTGCCCGATGAGACCAGGAGTGGATTTTGGTTTCTAGCACATATGCCAAACAACAGTGAAAGGATCTCTTTGTCTTCGCTTTGGCATATTGGTCTCCAGATAATATAATATTCTTATCAGAGTTTGAAGTTCATCAACTTCTGATTAATTTAATGATTCTTCTGAGTTTCAAATAACAATATTATATAATGTTATCTTTGTTTCTGTCACTTCCCAGAGGGTGACCAAGAGAGAGAGACTTTGGGATTTTGTAGATGCCTTTTGTTACTGTACTTTTGTTTGGTTGGTTGTTTGATTGGTTGGCTGGTTTGGGGGGTTTTGTGTTTTGTTTTGTGTTTGTTTGGAGAGGGTTGTGGGGATTTTTGTTTGTTTTGGGGTTTTTTTGTTTCTTTTGGGTGGGTTTTTTTGTTGTTTGGTTGGTTGGCTGGGTTTTTTTGCTGTTTGGTTGGTTGGCTGGGGTTTTTTTTTCCAAGAGGAGTTTAGCTGGAAATAACACACACACCACACATCCCCCCGTTTTAAAAACTGTGTAGAACTTCGCACTCATTAGTGTAACTTTAGAAACACTTTGTCCTCTCCAGAGGCCTGATAGAGTTTGCTGGATGCCACTTCTAAGTGTGAAAGTCCCTAAACTACCATATTCTTGCAGTCTCTCCCTGAGCCTGTTCCTGCCTGAGCATATGTGGTGGGATAGAAGCTTGTCCGATCTTGCGGGTACAACCAATTTAGGGGACCTTTGCTCTGTTAAAATATATTAGTTGAAGGGCTCCCAGGTCCTTCGGTAGCTTCCAGGTGGGATTTCTTAAAGAGCCGAGAGGGAATCCGGCTGTGCTGCCCCCGGGGTCCAGCCGTGCCCGTCCCGGTCTCCATCCCCGACGGCGCCGCGCTGCCTCCACCATTAGATGGCAACAACTCCCCGGCTAAACCCGCCGGCCGCCGCCTGCCGCAGAGCCATGGGAAGCCTGATTTCCTTTCCTGTTCCGAAATGCCTTCCAAAAGCCGGGCCCGCATCCTCTTTCTTGTTTGGGAGCGGGGAGCTGGCGAGCGCCGAGCCATCCCCATCCCTCTCCCGTGGGACCGTGTCCCACCGCCTGGCTCTTCCACTCCGTGGTACATCCCGCTGCCAAACACGGGGGTGGCCAAACAGCCCCGAGCTTCCCTCCAAAAGACGCAAAAACTGGGTTTACTTGACTTGAAAACACGTAATTTATGAGCTTTGTGGCAATATGAAGCAGGCTTTCAGCACGTGGAAGCAACAAAACAGTAAGAGCTTTGAGATATTAATTACATTCATCAAGTAGTGGAGGTCTTGAAATGTATTAGATGCATTTTGGTTTTTTTTTTACCTTGCATGACTTCAAATTAAAATTGCTAAGCAGCATCAAAGGAAATACAGCTGGAGGGAACCCAGTACATCTTAGTTATATGGCTTCAATCCTGATTCTGCTCAGATCAGGTACCACTCCAACATCATTCTCAGGGTATGCTTCTCCAGCCTCATCTTAAACACATGAAGGCTCTATGACCTTCACAGTAGATTGGGTCTTCCCCATTCCAGTGGCTTCAGTAGCTCTTAAAAAGACATTTCTCAAGAAGATTTGTAGATGAAACTCGCAGACAAGTTTGTTTCCTGTGTCAGCTGCTCTGGTTCTTCAAAATCACAGAATATTCTCTACTGGAAGAGACAGGGAGCATTGAGTCCAACTCCTGCAGAGGTCTGCCCTAGGGATCACATAGTCGGTCCTCCTGGCTGCCAGGGCACTGCTGACTCGTATTCAACTTGCCAGCAACCAGGACCCCCACGTCCCTTTCTGCTCCACTGCTTTCCAGTGTCTTGTTTGCCAGTCTAATGCCTAAAGATACGAGGATGAGCATGTCTCCAAGCATGTTACTGTCCATGAACCTGAGAAATAACAGAATACCAACAGAATTACACATTTAATGATATTGAAATCTTCAGAACAATTAATTTTTTTTTTGCCTAAGCCAGGTATTGATCAAAGTAGTGATATATATAGTCAAAACAAACTAATACCCTACATATTTTGGTTTTCTGTCGTAAGACATGAAGATGTGTACAATAAATACCTATTTTAAGCCTATACTTTAGTATTAATGGTTTTTCCATTGTGGCTACTACTTTCCCATTTGAGCTCTGTAAGACAGTGAGCATAAGGTTTTCAGAAGTTCCTCATTTTCAGTGTCTAGGAATTATATTTGCCTTTTCAGTCTATGCTATATTATTTGGTTCATCATATTCATTTTCAGTGTAGCTGTGTCATATCCTCTCTCTTTCCGGTGTATTTACCCATTCCCATGCTCTTTTTTCAAGGCTGTACTAGAACTTCGTTCCCTTAATGTTCAGAGACATTTTTTGCTGCTCACTAGGAAAACTGAATTTGTGTTTGCTAACACAGCCTGTCACTTCTAAGATTTTCTGAAGCATTGAGGTACTTTTAAAGTTATTAACTGCAGCCCCTCCACTTGTGAAAAGGTAAATTATTCACCTGATCGTACAAGATCTTTTAAATGATCAAACAAATTGCACAATTAAGTGATTGCACAATATCTATTTGCTTACTTCTGTTGACACGGAAATTCAGGGAAATACTTCTATCACAATTTTTATTACGCAGTGTTACACCTTCCATCCTTCCTTTTTTAACCTTTTAACCTAGGAGGCCAAGCAGAGAGCTGACAGTATAAATACCACTTTGATCATCACGAACCGGCTATGTTTTTGAGCTAATTTAATTGCTTGGGTTAGCTTCAATTCTTTGAGTATGATATTTGCCTGCACCACCTGGACTTTGGATTTACCAGCTATCTTCTGCAGCACCAGCTGACCCACCCCAAGAGAAAAACATAGCAATCACAAAAATAATAGACTGGACCAAGAAGAGGCCTCAAATGTGATGTAAATATTTAGTTTCGGTAATAACAAGGAGGGTAAATGGAAAGTGCATTTGAGAATTTTTAAGTAACACTGCTTGCCTCTAAGCAGAATTGGCTCTATTTATAAAAGTTAATCATTGGTCAGTTCTAATTAATAATAAACATTCAGTTAAGCATTTTCTCTGCATTTAAAATGGCAGGTGCATTCCCAAGTAAACTAAAGTATTTCATTGTACGTACTCTGTAAGTATGTAGTCCATGGCAGCCTCTTTCAATAAAGTTCGCGTCTTACCCAGAAGATGCTTTGGTTGCTGGCATACTATAAAGTGGCTTTTGTGGAGTCATTTACGCATAGCTTCTTCTACAACAAATTATTAATGTGAGTTTGCCATAATAATGTTAATAAAACTGTTCTTTTTTATAACAGTAGTTAAAAAATAGACAACATGGGGTGTAAAAACATCACCCATGCATCTCAGGACTGAAGAGATGCTCACAAAGCCATCCTGCACAGAGAACAGACCAGATAGAGGAATGGCATCCTTACAGATGATGCGGAATTATGGCACTCAGCTAATTCTGAGCAAATCTCAGCATGATGGAACAATTATTCTCATATATTGGGTGGTGGCCTATTATTTAGGGTGTCAGGCCTTTTTTTTGTCTGTACCTATGGACAAGCCACAGAAACAACTGTAGTCCTGGAGCATATCAGGGCTTATTTTTACATACTAAATATTCTGTTGCAACTGCTGGAATGATTCTGCCTTATTTTTGTTTTGGCTGGTTTTGTTGGTTTTTTTAAGTGTGCTTTCAATTTGCTTCTTACCAAATAAACATAAAATCTTGTCAGCAAGTTTCTCTTTCTCTACCCTGAAATGTGATGTAAAGAGAAAACAAAAATGTCTTCTGCTTCATAAATAGTACAAATCTGAGTGAACAAATAATTTGAAGTGATTTACTCAGCAATCATCATTGCATGTCCATGGAGGATTTGCCCATAGAAAGCCTGTGGTTTTCTGTAATATATCTGTTTGGGTTTCTTTTAAAAAAAATATTAACCAAATTACATTGGCCAGCAATCAAGTTACCTGGGATACTTGTGGGAAACGAGTGCTCAGTAACAGCAAATATAATTTACTTTTGTATTTAAGTGAATGATAGTGGGACATGCTGTAGGTATTTGCATGAGACTAGCACAAAGTCCATCCTAAAGAAGATTACCTAGATAATCACAGTCCTTCATGTGAAGCAATGAGTGGAGGGAGACCACAGTCCTCCTCTGGCTGGCTGTGGTCGTCCCACCACTGAGGCAATATGGTATGTTAGCAATTTCTCCTTGCATGTGCCTGGCTGCCCCCAGCCACCTCTCAGCTGTCTCATGGGGGTCTTTGCCACCAGACCAAGCATCACAGGGGGATGGAGTGTCAGGGCAGCAGAGGCTGAGGTGCAGCAGTTCCTCTTCTGCTGTCTCTGCCACCTGTGTCTACACTTGGCAGAAAATGGAGCAGACAGCTGAGGAACATGGGTGGCAGAAGGAAAAGCGATAATGCCATAAAATACATAACTGCTTGCTACAGCAGATGTGAATCAGAGATTTCCGTTGTTTTAGTAGAGAGCACATTTTTCTGAATAGTCTGAATTCTCCATAGAGTCATGGTATGATAAATCCATTACTTATAGCACTGGAACAAAGATACCACAGTCATACAGTGCAAATTGCTGATCCCACATAAACTCACTTTCTGTTTCAAATTTATTCAATAACTTTTGATTTGTTAACTTTGCACTAGTAGACTAGACAGATAAGATACACCATGTCCCTGTGCAGCCCAAAGAAAAGCATAAAACTGGCTTTATGCATAAATTTCCACTCTTTTTACTTCAAGAGAAATGTGATTGTTTGCCTTTTTCTGATGTGGGTCAGATCCATTGTGCTGTGATCGAATAGTGCCCAATATCCAGCATCAGCAGTGGTGGAACTGCAGCCAGAGAATGCTGGTGGGAGCATCCTGAGGGCTGTGTTCGAAGTCTTTAGATACTTTCCATCTGCTCTTGCTTTTGAATTACTAGCATGCAGAGTCAGTTTGTGGTTCTTACTCTTGTTGAGAGATTTCATATGCTTTGAAACAGTCCAATTAGATAGTAAACTGGTAAACGAGGACTTCAGAATCTGACTTGTCACACTAGGTCATCAGAGGATAACCAAATCAAACACATCTACTTCCTGACTCCTTCACTAATGTGAAAACTCACCAAATACACTTTGAGCAATCCTACAACAGAAACACAGGCAGGTTGTGTTTGGGTTTTTTAATAATACCAAATATGGGAATTTAAATAATATCATCATGCTGTATGCATTTGTTACTTATTAAAAGCATTTTTTATTTCTCAATTAGCAAGCAGTAAGAGCCAATAGAAGTAGATGTGCAGGGTGAAACAATGGATATCAAGAACTTGACATCCAAGGTATTCATGTTACAATGTACTTAATTTCAGTCTAACTCCAGCTTGTTCCCACTGACTAAAAGATCAATCTTGGCTATAGTAAATTAGGTGCCCTCCTACACCACATTTTTGAAAAGAAATTCAAGAAACTCAGTTCATGCGTAACGAGACTATTCTAGGATGTGAATGAAAACACAGTGACTGGGGGCAAGTCTTCTCTCAAAAACAGCCTTGATCGAAACTAAAATACTAATGTAGAGGTATCAGCTCATGCCCATGATGTGAGTCTTTGAAAACAACATTTATAACATTCTGGGGTGTTCTATCTGGGTCAGTTGCTTAATATGCAATGACATATTGCTATCATTCAATTATTTTAAATTGTTTGAATTTTTGTCCAAGCTTTACCTGCACAGCAGCATGCCTGCTTCTAGACAAAGTACAACTTTCTCTCCATATTTGAGTTAGGGCAGGTCGAATAGCTGATAGGTTAAGAAAAAGTTGGTTTGCTTGTTTTGAGGGTATTTTAATTATATAAGAGATATAAAGCTGTTTTTTTAATAGCTCTACTACCTCTGCAAAAAGTAGCAGAATCTTGAAATTTAGCAGCATTATCACTTTTATAATAAAAATCATCTTTGTTCAGTCTGCAAATTAAATTTACTACCCTTCTATCCAACACATTTGCAATATAGTTTTTACTTAGGGAATCTCAAGGTATTTTTGTCTTCCAGGAGAAAGCACTCTCTCATTCACTCCATGGCAGAGCTGCATGTTCCAAATGTGCCAAGTGTGCACAATGGCCAAAGAGCAAGTGGGGAGTCTGAGGAAATAGAAAGATGCATCTAATACTGGATTAAACATTGAAATATCTGGGTTCAGGTTTCTTCTCAGACATCCCACTTCACCTCAGACAAGTTGATTATGACTGGCTCAGCTCTTGGTACCTCTACCAGCTCTATCATGTGGCTAATGTGAAGACTGGGTGGGATGCTGTGGTCACTCATGGCTGCATGAGGGGTGTCCTCATGGTCTCAGATCCTTCCTGAGCCAATGTTGCAGTCACTGCTGTCTTCATAATACATCAGGTTCTGTGAAACTAAACACATTTCCAGTGGTGTTGGGCCTGCACAGAGAGCCTTGAAAATGTTTTGTATTCAAGCCAGACTCTGATTAGTGTGCACAGATCATGCTCTGAACAGTAAAAATAAAATTGGGAAATGTCTTTTTAAAACAATTCCTCAATGTGTCATCATCAAACCCAAGATTTGCAAAAGCATCTGGACTGCAATTTGCACAGAGATGTAGCAGCACTTTATCTGTATTTCTAACACTATAATGCTGCATCCTACACCTCTGTGATATGGACTATTATTTTAGGACTATCTTGTGCTTCAAGGAAAAAGGGGCCACACTATATTTTGAAAACAGCAGAAGTTTGCCCGCTTTGATGGTTGCATCAACAAAAGTGCTTTGGGAAAACACTGATGTCCCTTATCAGCCCAATCATATCAATATCAAGCAGAAAAAAGATAATTTCCAGGGACTTCCACATTACCAGGCGATACTCAGAGGACAGCTGCTTCCTCTTTAACATTAACATTACATCCTGTTTTCCCCTGAAGGAACCTGATACATAATGTTTCCTTTCTAGAACAGGGCAAAAGAGTTGTCCTGAATGTGATCTCTGATGGGTGACAGTCTTATTTCTTGAGCATTACAAAGCCAAGTGCCACAGTGCTGAAGTACACTGACAGATCTACAGCCTGATTTTTCAAAGTGCTCTGCTTGTCCACCAGAGGGTTTTGCAGATTGCTGTGGGCAGACCTTTCTGCTACAGGTGGAAGCAAAGGACCCAACAAAATTTCTTGACCTTTATATCTTCATGCCACAATACGCCCAGTAGTTACCTTTTTGTTTATTAGAACAAAAACCATGTTGGTAACCAGATTACAGAATAGTGTAGGTGGGAAGAGACTTCTGGAAGTCTGCAATTCCCTGCTTGTATATGAAGTTTAGAGTGTTCAGCACTTAATCTCCCACTGAGTTTCATGTATCCATAAAGATAAAGGTGTCACAGCATCTCTCAGCTTCCTTTCCAGTGTCAAACGATCCTAATAGTAAATAATCTTTTCCTTACATCTAAGGACAAATGCTCATATTCCAGCTTCAGTTCTGAATTCAGGACATGGTCATGGAGAAAAAAAGCATGCTTTGTCCTGGAAAATTTCCTATCACATGTGATGTATACTGTCAGGACATATTGCAAAATTTGTGTAGAGGATGTGAAAGTTTAAGGCCACTAACCAAACGAGATTTTTGGGGGGCATTAGTCAAAATATAAACGCAGTTCTCAAAACCGAAGCAGTTAAAGTTTTGAATCAGAAAGATTCGGTGTATTCATTTGCCAACTAAACTGCCCCTTTTGAAGTTTGCAATGTTCTTTCATTAATAGAATAAATTTCCTGTAACACTCATCTTCTTCCCACCTTGCTGTATCCATATTCCAGGTGGATCTGACTTTTTTTTAGTTAAATGCCACTGGAGAGTCATGGCCAAACCAGAGAGCATGATATTCATTTGAAAAAGGGAGGAACCAGTTTTATATAGAGCAGGTGGAAACCAGATGTACTAGAAACTGGGGTGAAAAGAAGCGGAAGTGTCCTGACAATTGAAAATGATTGTTTCCATCAGGTTACACAGCTCTGTATTTCCTAGATCCCGAACTTAATTAGTGCTTTCCAGAAAGAACATTGCTGGTTTTATTCTAAGTTGAAAAAAAAAAAAGAAAAACAAACCCAAATCAAACAATTTAGTCATAATAATTTATTAAAAAATTAAGACTGATTTCTTTTTTTTTTTCAGAAATGTCTTGAAAATGCATAGATTTCTCTGTTTAAAACCTGACTATTGATTAGTATGTGGATCTATGCCTTATAGGAGAGTAGAAGGTCTAATGTAGTGTAAAAACTCTTCTCTTTAAAAGGCAGTTTTTTCCTGAATGCATTTTTGCAGCTAGTTTTGACATCTGGAGGCCCTAGAGATATTCTTAATCCCAAGGTGACAGTCCCAAGGCCACAGTCTCAAGGTCACAGTTCAAAGGCAACTGTCCTTGCATAAAACCACCTCCCGAGGTCAATGCCTGTGTGGCTGTTCAGAAGCACCTTGTGAGCCATGTCACAGCCCAGCAGGATACCAGGAAGCCACATGGGGATATGGTGTTGACCTCTGTGCCATACAGACCTGTCTGGCTGTCTTGGTGAGCAACCCTGAGCAGAGTGCTGGGTGAAAGGGTGGTCTGTGAGCATGATAGCTGGGGGTTGGCAGATGGGATGCTGCACCCCACCCAAGCCATGCCTCCCACTCCATGGAAATGAAATTAACCTGTCCAGGGCAGGGAGTGGACAGGACACAGAAGAAATTAAAGTCACCCTTTACATTTCTTCTGTGCCAAAATCTGGCACCCTATTTTGTTTTCAACCTCTCTTCTCTCTGTCTGAAGTGACAGTAGAAGATAACCAACCCAATTGGTTATTGGTTTAAGAATCTGTCTATTCTTTGAGGGAAAAGTGATGAAAATGGAGACAGATAGAAGGAAGGCAGTGACTGACCTTTGAGGGTCAGAAGAAGGTAAAAGTGACCACAAGGGCAAAGACATCTGCAACCAGGCACTTTAGATTTTGAGAGATCCAAGAGGCCTCTCTTGTTGCACATTCCCATAACAGATTAGCATTCCAGTCTATCATCCACAAACAAGTTGTTTGTTTTGTAGCTTAGTTCAGGTTCTGTTACCATTCTTAGTACTGAGTTTGCCATAGACACTTGAAAGTTTAATAAAGGCTTAATGCTGGGTGCATTCTTTAAAAATGAATGTCCTTCCATGAGATAACCACAGGGAATGATACAACAAGCATTTGGAGAGAGCTTTAGTACTCTGCTGCTTGAGAAGAGTCCCTTTCTATGCTATGAATGTGGAAGACAGAGGCAGCGGGAGACAAAGGGAAGAAAAAGACAGATGCAGACGAAAGGCAGAGGTAATGCTAAAACACCATAACTAACAATTTGAAAGATCACGTTGCACTTAATTTTGTGGAGTTTAAGTGTGACCCTAGGAACCACCATCACTACAGTTAAGGGTAGGAAAAAAAGAATTGCTTTATGGACAAGGTACTGGGAAAACAGTGACACATAGAAGCAGAGAGCATATTTGTAGCTGTGAAAGAAATTAAACAAAACTCACTGTGGAGGATAAGTTGTGTATTTTTATTCATATGTGTTATTGCAATTTCTCTCTTTCACATAAGGGGATTATTTTTATGATTGGATCTGTACAGGAGGTTCACCCAGAAAAGCAGTATTAGCCTGTGGCAAGCAGCACTAATCAAGATACAGTAAAACACTACTTTATCTGGGCTGCATAACAAAAGGTGCAAAAGGTCTGGATATTTTGAAGCTGGACCACCCATAAGGAGAGAGCAACAGATGTTCTGTGATTATCCATAACAAATAGTTGTTCCTGGCACTCTTTATTCTTTCCTACAACCTATACCTTTTTTACATGCATGACTGGCTTTCTACTAAATATGAAATGAGGACAAACTTTTGCATTCAGTTACACAAAAGAAGTTGCCAGTCACATAAGTGGGTAAAGCTGTGACTCCTCAGCAATTATGCACTGAACAAAAGTAATGAAGCTTTTGCAAAAATCATATCAAAACATAGCTGGTAAATGCATCGGTATCTTCTGTAACTAACATATTCCCTTATGTATGTTGAACTGAAGCTGACATCTTCAGAAGAAAACTAGATTTCTTTGTTCTCCCAGTTACATCAGGATTTTCACAAAAAAAAAAAAAAACTTGCCTTATATCTGGGGATTAACCTAAATTCTGACTTTTTAAAAATGTGTACCTAGCCTTTTTGACTGACTGAAGAGAAAATATTGAATATACACCCCCCTGTCCTATTTGCTCAAAAGCTATCAAGTAAATGAAGAGAATTTAAAGAAAGGATCATTTTAAAAAGTAAAATAATGATTTTTGCTGACTGATTAATGCGTTTCAAACTCCAGTTCAAAATAATCATACTGAGAATTAACTGAAAACTTTAAAAAGTTTCATCATGCAACACAGATGGCTTGCTTTTAATACTATTTTCATAATATGATGGATTATACAAATTCATGGAGTCTGGCTCTATTCCCCATCTCTCCTTCATTGCTCTTCATAAATGTTACTTTGTCATGATATTGATGACAACTGATTTATTCCACAAACTTGATGTCTTCTCTGTTTCCATATTACTGACAAGACACTGGCACATCAGTATCTGGTAGCTATTTTTACTCATTTACAAACTGGGTTCAGATCATATATTTCTTACATATTTTTTCTTACTTGTAAACCTCTCTTTAGTTTTTGTTTAGGGAATCTGTTGTGCATTATTTGTTTGGTTGTATTATTTTGGGCAATTGATTAAATGGACTTTCAGACAGCCTTGAATGTGATGACCTATTACTTTGGTTTCTGGAAATAAACACTCCCATGTATGAACAACATGATTGATTTTTTCCTTGTATGGTAGCACTTGCAAATGATATACTGAATTCATATGAACTTTTGTAGGCTGTGAATAAATTTCACTTCCTGCTCAGACAAGACTAATTTACTTTCTCATTCAGAAGAATACATATAAAAACAAACACACAAACCCATCTAATATGTCTTGCCTTAGCTGATAGAATGCCAACCCCTGGGAATTCATCTTCTAATTATCACTGCATAGTTAAGGAAAGTTTACTACAGGAAAAGAAAAGAAAAGAAAAACAAACCAGTACAGAATGAAAGAATTGTTATAACCAGACATTTCCATTTTTAATCATCTGAGGAGCTGCATATGTTCACAAAGGATATTTCTGAGAGGTTACAAGGTATTGAGAGGAATAAAAGTGACCCATTGCTTTGATAAAAAATCTCAAATAGTCAATGTGATTTCTATCTGTGTTTGTAAAAAAATTTGCACATATTTATATTCTTTACAGCTTTAGAAAAGAGGGAAGAAAATTATATTTGAACTGTACAGGAATGATCAGTCAGGAAAGAACCACCAGAGTGGGGTGTGGAAGAAAAGAGGCAAGAAGGAAAATATGCATAAGAGGAGGAGAAAATACAAAAAAGACAAACTTCTATAAGGAAAAAACCCAACTGTCACGGATGTTAAGACTTCACATGTTGTCTAGAACATATTCACATTTTGTCCCAAAAGGGAAGGAATAGAAAATCTCCATCTTATAGTTATCTCTGCTCACCTGGAACTAACACTTGAAGAAGCCGTGAGAGAAGAGGAAATTCAATCTTATTCCTTCATGGACACACACTTTAGCCTGTGGTCAAAGAGTAAACAATTGTTCCAGCAATATCAACACTGCCTTTTTCTGATTTACTGCTGTTGCACATTTTCTTTCCTAGAAGGAATGAGCAGTTCTTTAGACACAAGTGCCTGAGGTAGGCCTTCTAGTTCTCTTCTTTTTTTAAAAGAAAAAAAATGCCATCTTTGGGCAGCAGCCCTTTTCCTTTAAATCCAAGCAAAAAATTGGATTTGGCTATTCTCCCAAAAAGGCAACTGACTGCTGCAGTTTTAGTGAGCTTGCTCACTCTTTTTGTTTGTGAGCAATCTCAGATTATTTTATGAATTCCAGAGTAATTTCTGATTTGCTGATTTTCTAGGAAAACTCAAAGAGGAAGATATCCAAAGAGGATATATCTTTTGTATTTTGAAGCCTCTCATATTCTGGAAAATGTGCTTTACACTTAAATATTATAAGACTAGAGTAGGAGAGTACCATGGAACACAGTTTCTCTCCATGCCATCTAAAGAGCAGATGACAGAAATGCCCTGGTCTTTCTCAGTAAGTGTCCTGATGACTGTAGTCATTAAATGCTACTTCTTGTCATTTGGTAAATGCCAGTCACTCAGAAATTCTGCAGCATGCTACTGTGGCTGCTCTCTAAACTCTGAATGTCTTCCTTAAGTGAATCTCAGGAGATTTGTCTTCATAAATTGTGGTGGTTCGCGGATGGAAGAAAGAAAATCTAGGAATTTTTTTTTTTTTTTCCTTTTCTGGAACATCGTTTAAATCTCTGAGATTACCCCAGGGATACTCACCTCTTGTGTAGCTGAATTACTCTCTCCTAACAATATAGATTTTTCTTCAGATCCCGTCCAACACATGGTAGAGTATTTCAGCAGTTGTTCTCTTGTTGGTATATGTTAAACCCCATGTATTTCATGATGGATCATCTCTCCAGCAGCATGGAGTCCACAGCTCCATATTTGTTGATACAGCCTGTTGAGATCTTGGCTCCTTAATTTGTAATTGTAATGTGCAATTTTCTAGAAATAAAATGCAATTCAGTCACAGGACATTCAGAATCACTCAGTTCTAATCTATAATGT
This sequence comes from Campylorhamphus procurvoides, assembly GCA_013396655.1. NCBI lineage: Eukaryota > Metazoa > Chordata > Aves > Passeriformes > Dendrocolaptidae > Campylorhamphus > Campylorhamphus procurvoides. The sequence goes on along the minus strand of WBMV01003664.1, from coordinate 2,930,387 downwards.
CAGCAAGCCCATTTCACTGACATTATTGTTTTGACACTGAGTGTAATAGAAATGATTAAGCCAGGAAGAGAGCAGCACTTACTTGACTGCTGTCAGCTACTGAACCACAATAGCCCAGCACACAGACTCTATTCAGCTGATGAAATGTGAAACTTGATATGCTGCTGCAAAATGTTAGTAACCACAAAGCTATATTTCAATCCCTACTTGATTTTATAAATGTTTAGTCTCACTCCGTTAGACCCGGCCTCATACAAAAGCAATTCCTGTTTCCTAACTGGAAGGAATAGCAACCAAACTTCTCTCTTTTAAATTCACTGTACCCAGGCATGTGTCAAGGCCTTTTTTATTATTTTTCAAATGGAAGAATCTATTCAGATGGCAGATGAAAATGGAAGGATATGAACAATAGTAGCCCTTGTGACTTTAATATGAAGTTTAAGATTCATGATGGTAGGCATGTAATGTGATAGAAATATATATCATAGCCCTTCCACCCTTCCAGCAAAATGTATACTTTGTTCTGAAATAATTTGTTATTGCTAAACTCAGAGATGCAGGTACTTGAACTGAGTGCTAAGTGGGTATTTCTTCAAAATAGGTGTTTGTTTTCCTTTGCATTTTATATAATTTTATACCATTATGCTGTCAAGTGTGCTGTGCTATACGTCTAACAAATTGGGCACAGACAAGACTGCAATATTGTAGGTAAATACCTCTGTCTCTCCTTTGTGTCTGAAGAGAAAACTCCCTTTTCCTCTCACCTATGTGCATAGAAGACCCACAGTTTTACTTTTAGGTACTACAAATCCTACTTACAAGCAGTCTTAACACTTTTTTTTTCTTTCTGATTTTATAGTTCAAAAGATTTTATTTTAAACTGCTCAGTTCTTCACAAAAATTGTATCTGCACATCATCTAATACACTGAAGAATAAGTATTTTGTTCACAGAATCCAGATTATATTAAGAATTTGGAAAGGATAGATGAAAATGAGACATGGGACACCGTGTGTGGCAGAGCTGACTCAAAAGGTACTATGCATCCTCCATAGCAGGGAGAGCTGTCACCAGTGAATGTAGGCAGCATCTACAGTTTTCAGAGACCAGTTCTTGCCATCACTCTCACCTGTGACACTCTTCTTCTGTTATTTCTGACAGAAAGGATCTGTCTTTGCATAAGGAGGAACCAAGTATTTGAAAATGAAAAGGCTGCACACAAAACTTTCAGCAAAGTAGAAGCCCTCAGGTTTCTTATAAAGGAATTATATGGTTACCTAAATGGTTTTATAAGTTTACCTCTTAAATAAAATATCACCTCAGGGAAGAGTTTGGTTTGTTTTACTGCTTCATAAATAACGAGTATGTTTGTATTAGTTAGATCACACATATAACAACACCTCTGATTGTTGTCTTTCCAAGTACCATAATATGTTCAATATTAAAAACATCCAAATATTTTCTTTTTGATGACAGTGTAAATATTTCCTACTGGCATACAATCTGTCATAAGGTATTTTCATAACTTCAATTCTTCTTAGCTTTGTTGTATCCTCATTACCAGTACTCAGTTGAAACATTGACTCAGAAGAGAATGCAGAAAAGTTAATATCTTTTTTATTGTGGTGTGTTTTTAGCATTATTTGAACAGTGCTGTCATAGGCTGACTAGATTTAGATATATATAATCCTCTGGATTAACTCATAATGCTTTACTAGTGTAAATAATGAATTTATTTACAAGTATCAATAATAGAAAAGTAGGTATACATCCATGCAGACAGTGGTTTATATATGTTAGGATATATACTTGCATTAATTTATATGCTAAAGAAAGTAGAAAAGAACTGGCTAAATCAGTGAAGCAGCATGAATGGGGCATGAATTCATGTTTTGGATGAGGGGACTTTTGATGGCTATTGCTATAATTTTTGTCATGCCAAAACTAAATAGCCTAATTTTCTCTTCTGAGAAACTCTGAGAAATTATCATAGTCCTGTTCAGTTCCCAGGGTTGTAATAAGACTAAAGGAAGTGACAGTTATAAAATTAGATAAATTCTTCATGGCAAAGCTCATACAGGAAGGATCTTTCTTTCCATGAGAAGTGATTGTAGCAGACCAAAAAAGACAGCTGAGCTTCCACCGGAGGAGGAGCTTGTCCAAGGGAGCAGCGGGTGACCATGCATGCCATGGCAGTGATTTGGAAAACCCTGGTGAGAGACCCAACCTCTGCGTGGCTTTGCTGCACAACTCCGGGAAGGGGCTGACCAGAGCAGGGTAGGAAAACATCTCTTCTTCCCTCTTCTCTCATCTTGTGGTAATTTCTGAGGTTTAAAACAATGGATCTTGTTCCATGTGCAACTCACTCTCATAAAAAGAAAACAAAATGCTGAACTACCCATTTGCAAAAATTATCAGAAATACTGAAATGTTTTACTTTCATACACACAGCATTTTGAACTTTAACTTTCTCAACTTTAAAAAACATTTTCTATGGTTTCTTACTGTAAATAAACTCACATATGATGATTCATTCTGAATGGAGAGAAGGAACTTCTCCTGTGGCAGAAACAGCTATGAATAGCAACTGCATTTTTCCTCAGCAGCTTGTGTGAATTTCCTAGCTGGGAACATACCAGTATCTGGGTAAACACACACTTCTGTGCATGCTTCATTTCCCAGCCATAATATATCGTTAGTAAAGGTTTGGGGTTTTGTGCTTTGCGTTGGCCTAGCTAGCAGTGAAGAAAGGAAGGCTTACTCTGTGGTTTCACAACTGGCTAAGCCCATCTAACTGTGGGCTGTCACCAAAAGTAGCATTCCTGCTCTTCTCCATCGTGGGAGCAGGTTGCTTTGCAGCCAACTTCATGAGCTCACTGGGCTTTGATCTTGCATTATTTGTGGGGTTTTAGGCAATGGATTAAGTTGATAGCTCTCTGGTGGGGACAAAGCATTTTTTGAGCTGATAATCAGTAGAATCACTATTGGCCATGGCTTTGTTTAATTCTGGAGGGGTGCATACAGGCACCAAACTAGTCACAAAAACAGATGGCTGTTCCTTCTTGTCCTGGGCAGATCAGTTTTTACTGGAGGTATAGACCTGAAGTCTCAGGACAGTTTTGTGTGCGTGTGTATTACTAAGATGAGAGATTTTACACCATAAAGGAATATGCAGGCTTTGGTCAGAGTGGCTTAAAAGTGAGTATCAAGTTTATTTAAACAAGGTTATACACAGGAACTGTCAGTTCTAATGAATGAAGAACAATTCTGAAAAGCATTGTATGACCATACAAGTGTGATAGCTTTATGAGGCGATAATTGATGTCTGAATGATAAGGATGTTAGAAGTAATGCTATTTTATTGATATAATACTATAAAATAAAATAAAATAAAATAAAATGTTTCTGAAAAGAAGAAAGTGGCAACTCAAACCACAAACCTGCTCATAATATCTGTTTGCACTTCTGTGTTTGTTTCTTTTTCTCAAAAGAAAGGCATATAAGTATGTCAAAAATAGCTTTCGAATTTATAGTCCAGCTTCCTTGGGTTTAGGTATAGGATACTGTTTGTGTCACTTCTATTTTCAGAATTTGTTTTTTACCTCTGCTTGCAGCTTCATGCCAGTATTTTATATAGTATTTCAGCACAGGCTGACTTCCCATGATATTAAAATATAATGGTGTATAACAGTGAATATGATTCTACTTATTTTTACTTTTGCCTTCTGCTTTCCACATGACTTCCTTTAATCTTGGCACAAATAAAATGCGGGGAAGGGATTCTCATTGAAAATTGCAGTTGCATTCATCAAAACTGGGGCCATACTCAAGAAGACAGGGACTATAGAAAATGAACACATCTGCTGTCTTGCAAAAATCTCTCATCATGTTGCAGAATGTATTGTGTCTATCTAATACTGCACAGAAAATCTATACTGGCCTTGTAGTATTCAGCAAAAGTGACCACCAATGTTTGCAAGTTATCTATGACAAAATATTCTATCCCATAACTTGATAAAACCAAAGGTAGGGGAGATATTTAGAGAGAAGATAGAAAATCTTGCTCATTAGAGAGCAGATTATGACGTTAGTGAATTGAATTCAGTGCCTTGTCCTGCTAGGGAGCTTCTGGCAATGGTGGGCAAATTATGCACCAGCACTTTCACAGGTAGTCACTGACAGTGTTTGTCTCAGATCTGAGCACCCAGTTCAAAATACCTGAGGTCTGATTTTTAGAAGTGCTGAGTTCTCAGAAAGGCAGCTGAGTCAATAGAAATTATGCTGTGAAATTGTAGCAAGCTATAAAATGTTAAGTACTCAAAAAAATCAGGTCTGAGTTGTATGCTTTTAGGTACTTAGCCACTCTTGGTTATTTCCATTTTAAAACAGGAATACCATTTTGCCTTATGTTAGTAGATGCTGGAATATAAATTCAATCATCTCAATCAATCTCATAAAATATCCTGATTTTCTGACAATAAGGACCTCATAGTGGAAATAATAATTCTTCATTTTTCTCGGAACATGACTAACCTATGGTTAAAACTGGAAATAAGGCTCCCACACTGGGTAGTTATTTGCTACACAAATCGTCCCAGTGTCTAGGAAGGCACTTGCACAGAGTGGATGCCTAAATATGAGCAGAAGGATGACTCCATTTCATACCAACAAGAAACTGATGCATTTTAAAATGAGAATGTAAACATTTTTAACTGAGATTTTTACAGTCCGTTACTATTTACACAACTGTGATTATAATAGATCACAGATTAACTCAGGAGGGCTTTACGTTACAGGTGTGTTGCAAGAGGTATGAATTATTTTTTTACTTAGGTTTTAAACTGAGAAAATCCTGTTTCAAATATATATATATATATATCCTACTAGTTGCTTAATATCAAACTCTTAGCACAGTACAGAGCATGTAGGACTAGGTGTAACAATGCCATGTGACTGGTGATGATGCTCACCCACGATACTATCTTCAGATATTCCTTCCTTCCTTCCTCCCTTCCTTCCTTCTTCCCTTCCTTTCCTTCCTTTCCTTCCTCCCTTCTTTCCCTGAGATAAAGCTCAACTAACTGTTTGAGTAAACAGTTCTATCTTTGGAGAGCTGACTTTATGGTGTGTTAAAAGGTCTCAGGAATTCTGACTGCATTTAATAATCAATAAACAGGTTTTGTTCTCCTGTCAAATGCATCTTTTGCTTAAACATGGGTAATCGGAAAATAAAAAAGTCAGTGTGTTCAAATGACAGCCTTTGCAAACCCTTTCCTCAATAATAGCATTTTAGGGCTTTCTAAGCCTTATTTTAGCTAATAAGTCAGATCACAGATTCCCCTTTTGTATCAAAAGACTCAGAATTCTTTCCTAATTTTAATAAGAATGTATATGGGACAATGGTCACATCTGTGTTCCCTTAAATAATTCAGACCTCAAATAGGTTGATAGGAATCAAAGATAAAAGGGATTTTTTTTATAAACATGAAGATATTTGTGAGGATGTTCTTTTTTAGCAAAGCCAATGACAAATGAACTACCATTTTTCTCATTTAAGTTAAAGAAATTTCTGCCAAAACTATTATTGTGATTCATCTTGCTGAAAGCAAGACTCTTTTCCCTTTAAAATGACATTTTAAATTCAGCAATCAGAATAAAAAACATCCTTTGAAGACTCAAAGGGACTACTTCAAGCATACAGTGTCAAGCATGTGCAGATTTTTTGTATTGTCACGGATTGGTTGTGACTGGTTACAGGATAAAAAACTTCTTGTAGATTCTTTGAATGTTTAAAGGAAACAGATAAAATACAGATGTTTCTTCACCATAAAATCAGTGACCATGCCTGGGTCATTAGTAGGGTCTGAATTTTTTAGATATATGCTTGTGCACAAATCTCTGTTGCTTTAATGAACTGTATAAGTGGAAACAAATTTTGCAACAATAAGCTGTTCTGCCTGAATGATTTAAATTCAGCATATTCATAAATATTTAAAAACTGGGAGGTATGTGGGAACTTAAGCTCCTGTTGGTTGGACAAGCTCTGCCTGAGGAACAGAGTTGATGGTAACCACTTGTGCTCAAACTTGACTCCAGCTGTCATTCCCTGGAGTTGTGTGAATTCATTTAAGGAATTTGGGTTCTGATTAAGGTATACAATCATAATGAGCAGATGTACCATATTTTTGTATCAATAACATAGTGGGGGGGGGGAGCAATTTTAGACCTAGTTTAACCAAGTCTAAATTAATGCTAAATTCCCTTACCCCTTCTCTGAATTGGCTCAAAAAGCTGGAACATGAAGGGTTTCTTTATCAAATCTGCACAATTAGTCTGCCATCTTAGCAGCTGAAAGGCTAATTTCTGGCTTGATGCTGGCCAAAGTGTGGTTAACCTCACAGAAATGTAACATTCCAGCAACAAGAATTCATTTTTACCCACTGCTGCCACTAACCAAATGGTAACATTTTACTTTGGAGAGCACAATATTATTCAAGCTGTCTTGCAATACTCCAAATGTTTGTACCATTACAAACTGATGACAAACTAATTTGTTCATTACATCTTAAATATAACTGCCAAATATTCTATCCCCAACTTAAATCCTGTGTTTTGAGGATAAACTAAGCAAGACTGTGTATATAGGTAGGCAGCCAGAAGCAAGCACAAAAATCTGGCTTCATATTGAACAAAACCCGCTATTTTTTTAAAAGTCCTGTATGAAGGGGAAAATGTGCTCTCCAAATGACTGTGGTCTTTCAGAGCATCCGGAGATGCATCTCTGGTCAAGGCTCTCAGAACTCATGTTGGAAGGGTGCAGAATGGGCTGTCGGGGGAAATACTTTGGGAAAAGGCAATGCTGTTCCAAGAAGCACAAGAGGGACATTGATAGTCTTCTTCTCAGAGGTGGTCTGTGATTTCTTTCCTTCTAGCCAACACTGAAAATACCAAACCATACCTCGAGTTAATATGGGTAGGCAAGGTAAGAGAGCCCAAGCAGCAGAAATACCTGAGCAGAGCAGGGATTACAGGGGAAGAAGAAGCCCATGTTTCCCCTTTGTCTTCTATGCTCTTCTGTTGATAAAATACTGTTCTGCTGATAAAAAAGCAACAACTGACCTCGCAAAGCAAAAGGGATGTCTTACTGGCAGTCCCTTGGAAACTTTCTTCACTAGCTTCCTGTAGCACACACACTATCTATCATTTATTTCCTATTCTTATAATAGGGAAATCAGTTTCTGTGGAATAGAATTTGGTCTTTTAATGGGAATGTTTGTCTTTGTTAGCTGACCTTGCAAAGCATTTCAAAATCTTTTTCTTTTCACCCAGGAAAAACAATTTAATTTAGCAATTCTCAGACTCCATTGAACTTTGCACAGGAAACCACCTGGAACTGTATGATAAAGTACACAGTTAAAGCAATGGAAAAAGCAAAGCATCACACAGACTAATATAGCCTAGCATCCATAGAAGATTTCCTCCATGAACAGTATAATATGCCTTTTTTATTTCTCAGGGCGTTAGACTCAGTTTAGGCAAACCCACCTGTGATTTCACCTTTTACTAGTTATCATGAAACTGCTTTAGCTTACTATGTACAAAGCCAAATAGACTTGCTATTTCCTTAATAATATGCATATATTTATGTTTTAAAATTGATCTGAGAACAAGCAGAGTTCATACTTCAAAAGCTTGTATTCACAGTTCCCATTCATGCACTGTCTGCTCTGCACTGCTGTTAACTTCTGTGATTACAGTCATCCTGCTCTTCCAGGTTGTCCAACAAGCTAGAAAGTCATCCTGCTGAGGCCTTTTGGGAAGGTTTTGTGTTATCAGTGTGTCACACTCAAATCTGCTCCACTGAAACCGACAGCCAAACTCCCAGTGGATTCAGGATCTCTCAGCCACAAGGAGCACAGTGACTGTCTTAGAAAATGTTTTCACTCCTTTTGCATCTTTTGGCTTTCTCATTTATTCTTTATCTGAGAAGAAGATAAAAAAGGCGGTCAGGTGTCCTTCTGTATGAGGGTTGGCTAAACACTGAGCACACATGCATAGTCTTTCCTACTTGAACTTATGTTCTGGGGCCACATTAAGAAACCAGCAACAAGATACTGCTCAGACAAAATGTGATGAAGCATCCGAAGGCCAGCTGTTGATAAACAGAGGCCACAGGGTCATCCTCTGGGTCGTCCTAGCTCCCGGATGCAAACTGAGCCCAGGCCTTTCCAGGCTGGAGCTGAACAACCACTGACTGCTGTTGCCACCTGTGAACTCTTCTTATCCTCTCTGAGGTATGTGGTATGTGTTTTGTGGCTTTCAGCTGTGTGAGGGTTTGGTATGTAGTTTATAGGCTCAGTTGAAGGTTGGAATTACTTGAGCTATGATCTAGTTATACGCTGTTTCTTTTAAGCATCTTCCTTCAGGATCATGCCAGATTTATCACCACATGCTTTCCAGCTCTGTCACTTTATGTAAATAACAGCCAAACGCAGCACATCTGAACTGGGCAGAGGGGCCAGGGCACACAGCAGCCTTGGCACTGAGTGCCAGCCTGGACCGCCCTCCATCCCTACGGCCCAGATTTTGGCGGCTGCTTTGCTGAATGCTGCTCCGAGCTGAAGCATCTGCTTTGGCTGCACCAGCAGTGAAAGTTTTCACAGCTGCCAGACTGGGCTCCATTTACTCTGATTTTACATGCTTTTTAGGAGCTGGCCTAGCTTGCAACAGCACATAACTTAAACATTAGACTTATGAAATGAGTCTTTGATTCTTTGGAGCTCCATGTGTGTCCTCTCTCCCCAGAAAGGAAGGAAGAGCTGAACAGGAAACCCAGGCTGATGGACAGTATTACTGAGAGAGTAATATTAGTTGCTCTGTCTGTTTCATAATGTTTCCAAATGGAAGAAACAAATTATTGATATTCACAACAGAAAAGTGAAGCAAAGGATATGTGCCTCTCATTAAAAAAATGGAGCTACGCCATGCTTTCCCAAAGGCAGAGACTTTTGTAAATGTTATTTTGTTCTGTTCAGAACAATTTACAGTTGCCAAACCAGAATAGCAACAAAGTACTTGAATTTATGTAGGGTAGAACTATCACAGTGAGTGTAGGAATATATGACTTGCAAGTAATTTTAAAACTGTACACTTCTTGCTTCTAATGGTACAATCCTTTTATTTGTTGTGATAGTTATGTTACAGTGGACAGGAAAGATTCCGTGACTAATCATGTATTTAGCATCTGTTACCAATATCTCCATGTGAATTAATTAGCAAGGGCCTGAGAGTCCTGTTTGCAGTCTTCCATGAAAGTAATACTGATTGGCACTGACATAGTATTAAATTGCTTCCCCTTCTAATATGGCCCTTTTGACAAAGGATTAGCCCTGCCACCTGTCCCCTTGGCTGGTGACTACTTTTCTCAAATATTCCTCTTCTGAGCTGAAACTTAATAAATACAAGAACATTTTACCAGTGCAATTGTTTATTGATGCTGAGAGCATTAAGGTGGTCCTCACTGTTGCTGGTGTCTCACTCCGAGACTGTTGGTCTCTTAAGTAAAACTGAGGTTAGGAAACACTTTCAGTTCCATGTTAAAGTTCCTGCCAGCCTAATTTGAATGCTTCTCCTACACCAAAACTGCTCATTGTTGTATCTGTAGGGCAAAAGGCAAAACCTTCAACACTGAAGCTGCTTTGAGCAGACACCTACAGTCTCCTGGTTTGTGGATAAGCCTGAGCACTCTGAGTAGTTTCACAAGCGAGTATTTGTGGTTCTGAATCTGGTGTTCTACAGACATTTTGTGATACTGATTTACAGCCTACTACTCCAGCAAATGCTGCTGCAATATACTTACAGAAAAATGAAAAAGGCCAAAACCACAGACAAGGCAGGTTCATTATCCATCCCAACACCCTTTCCCCAAACCCCTCTCAGCTGAAATCTGTAGGTGACTTTCAGCAAATATTTTTGGAAGTATTCCTTTACCTCTAATCAGATGGCAGAAGTGTTTCTTTTATTTAATCATGGTTGTGAAACTGAGCCTTTTTTTTTCTTCTTTTTTTCATAAGGACCTTTTTGATTTGCCTCCTCTCTTCATAACCACATGAAATTTGGCTTGTGATTAAAAGACCAAATGGGTCCCACTGAAAACTTTGAAAACATGCTGGAGGAGCTGCTGATTAACCACTACTCAGTTTATATCCAGAAATCATGCTAATTTCAGTATATGCTGTTGCCTACTGTGTTTAGAGAGCCATGAGTAATCTCAGTAGCAAGAGAAGTCACTATGGTCACATAACTGACAATATGGAGTTCAGAAGGAAGACCATTTGTCTTTGAGAGGACTGATTTCTGAGACCTGCTTTTGCAGAAGTAAAGGTAATAGTCCTGAATGAAGTCTAGGAGGAGAACAAGGTTGCAGGGAACTGTTAACATGAAAAGTCTACCTCCTGAGAGCTCTCTGCAGGAGGCATCTGGTCTGGGGTCCCAGCTGAGCTGCGGCTTAATAGCCCATCTGGGTGCCAAAAAGCTGTTTCATGACATTCTTGGCTTAAGCACTGCAAAAGCAGTGGAACATTTTTGCTAAACAGAGCCTTTAGTCTTTAAATCATTGCTTTCTGGATGAAAACCCAAGAAAATTGAGAGCAACGTCAAAATGCTAAAACTTCAGTGTTCAGTCAGACACAGTTTGTCCTGAATCTCAATGGCTGGCTCCAAAGTTTGCTGATGTATATGTTAGCAAATAGTTGCCCTTTGTATGAATAGTAATCTGCCGTGTCCTCTGAGCACCATGGATGAGCTCGTGTTCCATCAAGAGCACCTCCAAAAACTACTTTAAGCTCAGCTAATGAATCTTGTGTTACTTCTAACATTAATACTTGGGAGATTTAAAAACATTCACTAAATGGAACTTGCCCAATCTGCAGCTGGAAAAACCAGGACATATTATTCTTCTGGAAAAGTAATAAAAACTTGGACATTTTTCAGCTATATTTCTGTGCAGCATGGATCAACTGTTCCGTGCTCAGTTAAGAATTCTAGAAATGCTCATGAAGTCATTCCTGATAAGAGGAGAATAAACTACTTATTTCACTAAACAACTGTATTGCTTACAGGCCAGTTCAATGTCTTGTGATTTATTGAATGTGTGTGTCCAAGACACTTTGAAATAATAATTTTTTTCCCCCATTTTCCTTTATAATTTTTTTCTCATTCCTTCTGAAGTCTCTGACTAAAGGATTCAGTGCAACTAATGATGAGGACAGAGGAGAAGGCATGCAGTGTGTTTCAGTCCTGTGGGAGAGAACAAGAAATGTACATACAGCATTAGATCATTTCATAAATTAACCAGACAGATAGAAATTGCTTCCCCAGGATGACCCACAGCAGGAAGACACTGAATTAAAGTTTTCAGGCAAGATCTCTTCTTACCAACATTTTGTCTATTGTTTTTGTATCTTCTATATTTTTTCACACTGAAGTTGTACTCATAGAAGAGAAACTGCACAACACTATTTAAACAATTTTGTTCTGATTTGTGGGTTAAAAAGTTATAATTAGTCAGACAAAATGTGTTATCAATTTAGCTTAATTCCCCAGCTGTGCTGTCCTGTCATTTTTAATTATTATTTTCAGGATACTGATCATGATGTCATCCCCCTAAATTTCCCTAAAGCTCCCCAGTGTTCATTCTGAATGATTAATGAAGGTATGAAAGCTATGAGTGCTTCCAAATCAAATATGTGTATAAAGGTAGGTAGTGCACAGAAAAAGATGATTAAAATAAAGAATTGTGTGTTTCCTTGAAATTCACCAGCCCATTGATATGCAGCAGTTCAGATCTCAGTGGAACTTTTGTGCAAGTCACTGAATACCTTTCCTATGGTGGAAAAAATCACTAGACAAACCTGACTGTTAGACCTATTTGAATTTTATTTTATGGCTGTGGGTTTCACATACTTGTGACATTAGAAGGACAAAAATGGTCTCTGTGCTAAAGTGATAGGTCTGGCAAACCCATACATCGATTGTCTTGAAAAGTGTGGGTCTTGAAACTTATTTAATTTAGAATGTTGTTTTTTAATGAAAAATTTAATAAATTGATATTCTGAATTTTTGGCTTGCATTAGGATTCTAAAAGGTAAGCTGTTGCAATGCTACGTATTAATAAGCACTCAGGAGTCAGATTTGTCAAGAGAGAAAGTGCAGTGCTTTTTATTAACTGAATAAGCATTGTGTTTAGCTGGGCTCTGCCAAGGCCTCTGGAAATGTCTAACTCATGTGGAAGCAGTCTCAGATGCTTAACTACCAAGTACTGTAGTGTTTTCCATTCTAACACAGCATCCTCTTAAAGGGGTCATTCCCCTCTAAATTTTGTGTCTATCCCCTCAGTGTATGACCTTCTAATGAAGCAAAATTTTTTAAGTCACAATAAGAACAAAAAATCTGAAAAAAATTATTCCCTTAGTGGGTTACTAAAGAAACATCAGATTGCTCCACAATTTCCATCAAACAGAGCATACAATTATTCTATATGAAATGTATATTTTCACAATAAGAGCTTATATGCCATTTTTTTCATATATTACAGTGTTCATCAACAAGGTCAGCAAAGACAGAGTCCAGAAAAGCCTTAAGGGTTAAAAGTATCGTATTTTTAGAACCAGAGGGTCTAAGTCCAAAACTATCATTCAAAAGGGCCTGTTCAGCTGCTATGTAGCAGTACAGATTTTGTTCTGTATGTGTCCAGGGAGGGATTAATCCGAACATACCAATGCCTACATTGTGGATAACTACATCCAAGACAGATTGTCTTCAGTTGTGGAAAGAAATGAAGTTTTTTCAGAGCACGATCCATTTCCTAAAGTAGGTGCTAAAAGAGGTAAATGATACAATGAAAAAAAAACTCTGATGAAATCTGGTAGATGAAGTGGATAATTTATTATCTGAAGTACTGAATTCATAGGAATGTCTATTTTTCTGCAATAGTCCTTAAGGGTCTCAAGGCACTAAATATTTTGGTAAAAATATCAGTTGCCCATAGAATTCTGTGCAAGTCTAAACTGGCCTGCTTTGACAAGCTAAGTAATGGTGTCCCCAGTCAGTCCAAATGACATCCTGAAAACAGTTTTTCTCTACTAAAATCTCTTAAGGAGCGTTAAATTTTAGGTATTTTCAGAATCTTGGGCAGCAAAATTATCTAGTCCCTCACGAAAATGTCAGTGGTCACTTTCTCTTGAGATGGTCATGATGACAGTATATGGTATTTGTGTTTGAATGCTATGGTAACACTGCTTGCTCAGAAAGGGGAACACATGACTTTTATGCTTTCCTCAGTTAGAGGTTCAAACCCACATGTTTTCCCTTCTAAATGAAGTGAACCTAGCCTAACCACTAAGCCATGGCAGTGGCATATAGTTTTCTTAGTGACATTGAGTGTTTTTATCAAAACTAAGTAATTAGAGAGTTGGTGCTCCAGAGATTTGGAAGCAGAAAAAACACGCCTGTTCAGCCTATTGCTCAGGTTACTTAGATGGCAGGGTGAACATAGTTCCCAGTCTCTGTTCAAAGAATTGTTTATAATTTTTATGGTATACATCAAAATGTGCAAATAGACATTGTGGCAGAGACCTCCCCTTCTGGGTGAATTTCCTAACCACGAACTGTTTCCTGTGGGAGCACTTTTGATTGTTTCTTAAATACCACTAAGAGAGTCAATGGTAAAACAGAGGCCCAAGCTCTTTTCTTTCAAATGCAGCAACCACCTGGTTATTTAGGTTGAAAGACATATTTGCTATGCATTGTTTAGGAATAATGTTTGCTGGGTTAGCTTTGACTAGTGGCCAAACAACACCCACCCAGCAGATCACTTACTCCCACCTCAGTGGGATGAGGGAGAAAATACAATGAAAAAGTTCATGGGAGGAGCACCAGCACTTGGACCACCTCCTCCCTCTCCTCTTACTCACCCTTCAGGGCTTGCAGGGTTGATTCTTGTTCTTTTCCCTCATCCCTGGCTGCTGTGCAGTGTTTTGCCCTTTCTGACACAGCCTTTCCCTGAGGTGCCCACCCAGTCTGCAGGGATCAGCCGTGCCCTGCACTGGGGACACTGGAACCCACTGGAACTGTGTTTGGAATGAGGCAGCTCTCTATGGAACCCACTGGAGCCTTCTGGGACCATGTGTGTTTGGAATGGGGCAGCCCTGGTTGCTCCTCACAGAGGCTGCCCCTGCAGCTCCACTGCCAGTGCCTGGGCACCTACACCTGATCCCTCATGGAAGAATCTTTTATATTTTAGAATTTTACCTATCCAGATATGGCAGGATCATCTTCCACAAGTGGTTTTGTACTTGTGCAAATAACACGTCTGACATTTTGTTTAAGATTTCCATGGAAAAAGCAGTGGGGCTTCTGAAAGGCACATGAAATTTTAAAGATACAGCAAGAGAAGAATGTTTGGAGTTCCCTCTGTGTCGTTATGGCCTTCACTGCCTTCACTGGAGCTGTGACCAAAGCCAGAATTCCATCCTGCTGAAATGCATTGTTGTTGGCTTATTTGATAAAGCAGTAAGCGAGTGTTAATCGCAGCCTGCTGGACCAAATGGGGTTGTGTTCAGTATCTTCTCTATTTCCGACCAAAGAAATAAGTTATAAGTAATTGGATGGCAAAAGAATTCATCTCAGCTTTTTAAGGAGCAAATGTTAGGGTGGCAGACCCATCAATCCACCTCTTCTTCTTCTCCCACACATGACTTGTATCAGGTGCAGTGCCAACAAATGTCCCAAACCAAGAGTGCCATCAAGCTCACAGCCACGCAACAATCTTATGGGAATTTTATGTTCTTTTTTAACAAGGATGGAGAATGTGATCCTTAGAAATAAGGTCAAGGAGTTGAGTTGGCTAGAATTTGATTTTATTTGGGGTTCTTTGTTTGGGTTTTTATTTATTTATTTTAGTTTTTATTTTAGTTTGATCCTAAGCTCCTAGCACAGCGTTTACAGGAGAAAAAGATGACCTAAGCGAAGACTAGAAGGTGATTTCCACTTCCCCTCTTCCTCTCACTCATGTGTGACTCTGGCCAAACCAGCATGTTATGAAATCCAAACATTCACCTGTGGGTATAAACCAGAGTCTGTGGGTGTGGGTGTGGGTGTGTGTGCCACCACTCATCCATCTGTGTTACAGACCACAAAGCCCAGGTGCATGGGTATGTATTAGATCAAATATGTCACTGCATTAGAAACTACAGTCCATGCTAATAAATTAGTAGTTTCGTGTTGCTTTGTCCCATCTGTGCAAGCAAAGGGAAGTCATGCACAAGTTGACTGAGGACAGGTTCAACCAATTCTTCCAGAGCAGAGTATGTAGCACAGCAGAGAGATAGTGCAATCTCTCATGAGCACTCTGGTGTCTGCATGCCAGCCTTCTTAACATAACTGATTCAATCATACATAAAAATCTGCATCAACTGTGTAAGATAAGAAGGTATAAGCTGCAGAAAATTTTCATTCAAAGATCAAGGAGAACTCAGGGGAAATAAAAAAGAAGTTTCAAAGGTAGTAGAAATGCATCCTCACCATGTGATTGTCCCAGTGTGAGTTTTTGCAGAGACACAGAAGCGCAGTGTTTCTTCCTCTTGCATCAGGGTAAGAAAGCTAGGTAAATTATTTTGTAAAAAGCAAATTAATAAACCCAAGCATGTGCCAAAACAATAGATATGGAATTAGTCATTGAAATGGGCTTCAATGGGCTGTTTGTTCATCCCCCTCTGTGTTTTGTGTTGCTGAGATGGAATAGCCTAGTAACAAGTTTCCTAGCAGGAAATCATGGAAGCAGAAAACTGTAGAACTATTGCAAAAAGCAAATGTTGGCTTTGTAACTGGGTTGCTGTGTTTCTAAGCCATGAAAAATTCACAGAACAATCAAAACTAATCAGAGCTTAAATACTGGGTAGTACAGTGTGACAAAACAAAGATACTGACTAGAGTCTGTTAAGATCTGGACCAGGCTTTGAGAGGAAAGAGATGAGTTATAGGAAAAAAAAAGCTATACTCTTCTGCCTCAGATGGGAATTTGAGGGAATTGTACCCCAGACATCTCAACCGATGTTGTTTTCCTGATAATTGGTGGGAAATACCTTTGTCTCAAGGATAAGGCTGGGACCTTAACTCAATTTCTTACTTCACAGTAGCTATACAAGCACTCACCTGCAATGCTGGCCCATAGTGAGTGAATACTTTCCAACAGAGAATCTGTTGGAGCAAAACAGAACATAAAAAGAAGGCAAATATGCCGAGTAAATTGTTCATTGTGAATTATTCACACAGTTTTACTAACAGTCATCTGGAAAAAGTTAACAAATGAAGGCGAATGACTGCAGTGAGTAATAAATATAAATCAATCCAGGAGACATGTAGGTTACTTGTTGGTTGTGTAGAAGGATGGAACTGATTGAGTGAAAAAAGCTGAAAAGCAGAATAAGATAAACAAAGAAGGGGTATCACATTTGTCTATATGTCCCTTTCCTGTTCTAAAATAACTTATGGCTGCACTGGTGGTAGTTCGTTCAGTCAAGTTTTGCTGATTGTTACTATTTTACACACACGGTGTGAAACTGAAAGAATGGCCTCCATTACTTTGCTTTTCCTTGAGATTGACTGTTTTAATTTAGAAGTCAATAAACACTATGCATGCTCACAGCATCCCAACCCAGAGCTATTGGAAATTGGCACACTTGAACTTCCTCCCACTGGGAAACCAAGGCTTGGCTTTCAAAATTCATATTTTTATGTCCTTGCTATTTCTATTTTATTAAAACAAAATATGTGATTCCGCCCCCCCTTCCACCCACCCCCCACCCCTACTCCAATTGCTTGAAAGCTTCTTTTGTTAAGGAAAAGCTAATGTTAAAAGAAAAGTTGATTCCATTATGAAGGCAAGTGCAGCTTTGTGATAAGAGCCGAAAATGTGTTAATTAAAATGTTGCTTTTACTTTATCTTGAATGTCACATTAACCTTATCTCCAGCTCATGCAGGCTCTAGATGGTTTCATTTGGGCATCTGGCCATCTTTTGTTTTTCTTTTTACTATTTCCACTTAAGTATTTACGGCCTGAGTCCAAGCCCATGAAACTCCATGGTAACACTCCTGTGGAGTCTCAGAGACTTTCCAGTCTTGGAGCAGAGCTTTGCTCCAGGACAGAAGGCGGGGGGGTGGGAAGAGCTTGTGGGTTTGTACAATTTTTATCTTCCAGAGATCTACATACAACACTATAAATAGGAGTCTCTTAGCTGCCAGTTTGATAAATGCATGTCACTGAGGTTACATGGCATTCTACCCCCTGTCATCTTTAACAGCAATAAAGTGCCTGCAGGCCACACGATGCCCTCTGACACCTGTGTAAGCTCTGGAGTCTAATGGACTGAAATGCAGTAAACACTTCCTTCTAATTCTTTGCAAGAAAAATATAACCCATCTTACTGATTCTGCAGGGCTGAGAGGAACTGGGAGCCGTAAGAACATCTTGGTTACTACAGCCTGCAAATGCAACACAAGAAGGTTACAGATGAGTAAGTTTTGAGTTGTTTTCACAGTTCAGTGATATTTTCCTGTTAACTAACTGATTACTAACACTTCAAGCATAAGAATACATTTTGTGCTCAAAGAGAGGTCCGTTTTAGTTAGTTGGCTTTACTTCTCTGATTGTTGTGTGACAATGAAACACACTATACTGCTGATAAAAGACTGAAATCTATTTCCTTTCCTTAGTCAGAAATCATGTCAAAAGTTAATTTTCCATGAAAAAAATCCTGCTCTGTGTCTCCAACTGTAAATCAAAAAAGAAACAGACATAAAATTCTTAAATATGTCAAATTAACCGTATCTATGCTAACCTGTGTCAATGTCTAGTGGCGGAAGGAAGAGTTCAGCAGCAGGCTCAGTAGCAAGATTTTTTTCATGGTCTTGCATCATCTTCAGGTACCTCAAAATAAGTCCCAAGAACCATGATAGATTGTAGGGCATTTTGGGAAGTTTCAGGTCACAAAAGCTGTGCTACAGGTCACGTGGGGAAGAGCAGCAGGAGAAATATGGAAAGATTTGACCATGCCCAGTTTAAATCAGATACAGTCTTTGGAGCAGGGACTATATTTCTGTCTGGTGTTTTACAATAATTCAGTGTTCTTGCAGTTCCAGCTGGAACTCTTTGATTAATACCAGCATGCAAGTGATCAGCATAAAAATAATACAAATATTGAAAATACAGTATGTAAGTGATGTTTAATCAGGTGCAATGACAGCAGATGGAAGGAATTTAATACAGTTACTCAGTAGATGCAAGCATGCACCCTGGTAAAAGAAATTTTTGATTGGAGGTAATTTTGCTTAAAAACCCACAAAGTAGATGACTTAATTGATTAGTGTTTTGTTGGCTGTTCTTAAGAAGAACTGTGCAGGAGAAGTCTGAATGAACACAAATAGAGGAATGAGGATCTGGGATGGTTCTGCTCAAACCATCCAACAATAATAAAAGGCAAGGAGGGATCAGAAGAATCAATAAATTACTTTTCTTCTCTTCTGTCTGGCCTCCTCCGTTTGTGGCTGCTACCTTCTCGGCTGCTCTCTGGGCAACAGTAATTGGAGCCAGGGGGTTGTTTGGTTCAATGCCGAAAACAGGTTTTAGCAGCTATAAATACCGATTAGTAGCTGACCCGTTAAAAATCTAAAGGGCATGTTAGATTCTTTTGTTTCTGTAAAATAAATGTTTTCTTAAAAGAAATCCTTCATGTGTATATATAGATATTTGTATGTTGAGTTTTTCATATGGTTGTCTGTTTTGGTGAATGTAATTGGTTTCAATGAATGAAGTGTTTTCAGCATAGCCAGCTAACTAGTCAGATATTTGTCCCATTTGAGCCTGGAAACTATATTCATATTCCAAGAGGAACTTGCCAGTAATAAAAAGGCTAAACATACAGCACCAAGCCGCAGACACCGTGTGCAAGGTGCTTTACATACCTCCTCTGGGGGAAGATGAAAAAAGAAATGACATCCAAGGGATATGAAGTCACATTATTTAATGAGTATTGGAAGGTGCTCAAGGACTATAGTAATTACCATGGCAGAAGTACCAATTCAATTAGTATGGGACAGGGTCAAAACTGGCACTCTCAGCAGAGACAAAGGGTGTCACAGACATTGAGAGGACATTTGTGTGATTTTAGTTATGAATGCAAGACTTGGCCCCATCAAAAAAAGATTAAAAAGAAAAGAAAAAAGGGCCAAATCCAGTTTTAGAGTGTTCTCTAAACCAATGGCTAGGGATGAATAAACACGTCCTACTGCTGAAAGCCTGAGCAGGGTAATGTATTGGGATACACACAGACTTCAGACAGAGGTCCCCAGGCAGCTGCGTTGTGATCACACGGACATGCTCCATCTGCAAGGCAGGCAGATGAAATCAGTGACTCTGGTTGTTGCTCATGGTAGCTCAGCACATTCCCTGCTGACCTGGCTGGAAGACTGTTTTTATGAAACACAACTGATTAAAGAAACAAATGATGTAAAATGAAATGTCATCATGCATACAGGGTTTAGGCTATATAAACAACTGTGGACTGAAATCATTAGACTCACTCAGCTCTGGAATGGTTCAATATTTTTAGAGGATTAAAATGCCTTTTCTACCCTTTGGTCTCCTGTACTTATTTGTATGTCAACATAAGTATTTGTCAGTGTTTTTCATGCTTTCCTAAGTCAGGAAATCTGTAAATTCATCATATAAAGGGACTGAGTCTTAATTCCCAGGCCTGCTAGTCGTGGATCAAAGGTTTTGATATATTATTCCTAACTTCTTTTATTTGGAAAAATGTAGCCAATACCTCTAGCAGACAGCATGGAGCTGATCCAGAATCCAGTGAAGTTATTTAAAATACTCTGATCAAGTTCCGCAAGTTTTGCTTCAGGTCCTGTGGCTCCAATCCAACACAGCACTTGAGATCACATGTAATTGCTCACGAGCTTAAGTTTACATCCAAGTATCAATGCTTTACCAGATCGACACATTCATATCAGCTGGTACAAGCAGGCTGGCTCTGCATAACTGCTCAGGGGGCATTCACTGGATAATATACTCATTTGCAAAGTCTGAAATAGGATTTTTCATGTGTTGGGTTAGTGAGTAACCCTCTACCTTATAAATCCCAGCAAGTCTTTCCAACAATAAGCCATGTGACATTGTCCCAAAAACACAAGGTATGCTTGTAAGGAATGCTTCCCGTTGAGGGCTGGGGCACAAGAAAAAACCAGGAAAATAAACAGAAAGTAATATAGCAAGGCAAAAAATGTGTTTGCAGTTAAGCTGTTAAAAAGTAATGAAACTTTTAAGAAGTGAGCATAGCTTTTATGAACTCTTTGTGGACAGTGGCAAGATGATGTTTTGTCAATTAGCAATGCTGGCTGAGTTTCTTCCCTCTTGTTTTCCCCATTATGCTTAAATCTTGGCTGAGAATAAGCTGTATTTAAACACAAAGGGCCTCTTTTGTACTTTCAATAAAAATGACAATAGCTGCCTCATTCACTGTAACAATCCATTGCTGCCTTCTGTAGGATGTGAGGAAACGAGATTACAAACTCCTGTTAAGCATAGCTGATCATCAAATAGTAATCAGAGGTAATTAGAGTCTTCTGGTTGAACGGCTGACAGTCACTACTAAATCTAGTACTTCATTATATTTTCCTGTAAGAGATTGCAGTTGTACGTACTTGCTCAGGAAGTCCCTCTACAGTGTAATGCCTGGATTGGGCCCTCGGGATGAACTCCAAACTGCCGGATTGTGATTTGTTAGCCACTGCAAGAGAGAATTTTCAAAACACAAATTACTGGGAAACATTAGACATCTGTTTCTCTTTAAATATACTTGAAGGTGTTGTTTCTGTTCCCTGACCATAACATGGAGAGCATGGCTGCATAGACTGCAGTCACAGTGGATGCTGTGGCCGACATCGGCAGGTGCTGATCTCCAGGACACAGTGACAGCTGAGTCTTAGCATGGACAGGTACCACTAGCCATTTGCTAGATGCTGATAAACAGAACTATCCTATTCTACAGGAGACTGTAAAATATTCTGAGAATTTCAGGTTGGGGTGTTCTAGAAATGCAAATTAATACAAATGGGAAGAAAATAATACATTGTTGTTCCTGTGGATTTCTAGTTCTCAGTGTAGTGGGGTAAGGGACCAACCTTAATCTTCAGGAAACTTCATTGGTTTTAATGAGGTTACTCAAGAGGTAACCTCATTTGATCTTCTGCTGACAATTTTTAGCCTTGAGAAAACTATTTATGCTTTGAGACAGAGGGCTTAAAAAGTAATAGCAACATTTAATAGCATAATTACTTCACATTATTTTAAAATTCTCTGACTTTGCTTAAATGAAACACATTGCATGCTGAAATAATCTCATAGGGAGGATTATTCGAACAAGATAAAGTCCCTGCTGAATATAATGTCAGTTCTTTTTATGCATGCTGAGCAACCTGCTGTGCTCTGGCAGCTTTAAGACTGAGCCATATCATGCTCATATTGGAAGCATGCAAATGTCTGAGCTAGCAGTTTGAAATGTGGCTGAGCAGTTATTACTTCAGGAATGTTAATTATTACTTTTATGTGGATAAACTCTCTGGAACTGCATCCATTTACAATTCAACCCCAGACACTATGCGCAAGTTTGATTTGGTCCCGGTGTTATAATTTTTCTTTGTTTACATATTGGTAATAGTACCATGCTGGTGTCAACAGACTGAGACCTTATGAAGTGAAAGTCGAAATAAATATTATTGTTAAAGAAAAGATGAATCATTTGCAGCCAAGCAAAACTTAAGATTTGTCTAGCTGCAGAGAACCCTGACTTGAGGCACTGGAGTACACAGAAATAACATCAAAATATTAAATAAAAATTAATTAGCATTAACACAAGTGTGCACATACAAAATTGTTAAAGAAGGGAAAGCCAACAGAAAGCCAGAGGACAAAGCCTAAACTGCAAAAGAACATGTGCCAATCCAGCAGGGTTTCTTGAAGAGGAGTTGCAGCTTCAGGTCCCCCAAGCTTTATCTGGACAGGTAGCCAGTGCTTGCAGCTTGTGTGGAGTTCCAAAAATTTCCATAACAGAAAGGATTAGCTCTAATGAATCACGATGTCCCAAGTTCTCAAGCATGTGTTTTATCTGGTTGCCCTAATGATTCAAGAGAGGGAAATGAAAGGGGGAAAACAACAACAACAAAAAAAGTCATTTTTTAAAATTTGGATTTAAACCTGGTTTCTCATTTTTGTACATTGTCTACAATGACTGGATGTGCCTTCAGTGTGAGATGTTAGTGCTTGTAGTTTCACCAGCTCTGGTATAGTTTTGGAAGGCAGTAACAATGATCCTATTGTAAATAAGCAAACTGTATGGAAAGGGAGAAAAAGAGAAAAGGGAGCAAAGGAGAAAGAAAAAGGTCAGTTTGACGTACTCTGGTGGAAGTTCATGGAAGAGTTTCTTCACACTGTTTTTTCAGTTTTAGATTTCCATGCAAATCTCCAGGACAGCTGCATGTATATGATCAACAAGAACTGCTTCTGACTTTGCACTGCCATTTAGCTGGAAATAACACCAGGACACAGAAGCTGGAAAGAAAGAAGCACAGACCACTGCTAGTGCAACAGCATTACGAAGGACTGTTCTCAATATGGACAAGAAGGAGCTGAGAATGTCACACACAAAATATTTTTATGTCTATTTAAGTGGGACCTGAGCTAAAGGTGATAGTAATATTCAAAAATAATTGCCAATTAACTGATTAACCTTTAAAGCTCATGGTAATCTATAACAGAAAGTCAAGTCTAAGCTTTTTAACAGACATTTCAACAGCAAACTCCTTTCATGAACGGGGAAGCAAAAATGCCTACGGTGAAATGATAATTCTTTGATGCTGTTTGAGGCACAAGATTCCTTGAAAGATGCAGTAACACTACACTCCTGCGACCAATTTCACTCCTAATTCAATTTGCACTTTCTGTACTAGACCCCAGCGAAGGGAAGCATCTCCTCTCAGGAAAGCCCTTATACATGTTTGAAGTTCTGTGAAAATTTAAAACACATGTCACTGTTGTCCAGAATAGATATGGTTTAATAGCCTGAGCTCCGGCCTCTTTTTCCACATGGGCCATGTTCAGAGCTCTTAAAGCAACTATGTTATACCTATGAGTATTTTTGCAAATGCTGATTGAAAGATCATGACCCTATTGGAACACAGAAGGCAGAGAGCACAGGTAGGTCGTTAAAAATACATGTAGAGTAAGACCTTACTTAATGTGGTACAATCAGGCCTTAAGCATGAATTTGTGATAGCCATGTACCATAGAATGATAGAAGAGTTTGTATGTGTGTATATAGTATAAATATATTCATAAATACATGTATACAGATGTGATGTATAATATGGGGTTGTTTGTTTGTTTGTTTCAAAGTGATAAACAAATAAATATTGAGCCATTGCTACTTTTGTCATGGAATTAAATTGAAACAGTACTTTTTGAAGTTTTATCCTTAAAACATGAGCCAAATCCTGATGAGCTCTCTGAGCTCCTAATACTTTACTTTTTCTCAGAAATGCTGAAATACTCTGCTGAATCCTTTGTGGTTTGGCTTGTCCTTGTTTGGACTTCAATACTTTCCTAGGTTCCTTTATTATCCTCAGAATGTCAGATCCAATTTGGGCTTATTGAATTTAGGATCCAGCATGAATCTTAAATTAATTTCTCTTAAGGATGTCTGAGTCTCAGAGTTTAAGTGGATCCATACCCAAATGAAAGTGGGCCATCTAAGATGGCCCTTTGCTGATGTTATTGCCTTCTATCTGCCAAATACATTTAGGTTACACACAATACACCCATGAGTCAACTGGTACTGTGCTCTCTAGATATTTCTGCTTTTTTGTATTAAATAGTCTTAGACAAAAAAGTATAAAAAGGAGATATAAGGAATAGAAGAAGAAAGGGAACAGTTTATCCCGTCTCTTATAGCAACGTGGTTTTATAGCAACCTGTTCCAACTGTTGCAGAACAAATGGGTTTCGCAAAACAAGTATTTTGTTTGCCTTTTTGCATTATTATGATAAAATACAAATTCCAGAAGCAGAAGAGCGCTGTTTCAGCAGAGTTAAAAAGAGCAGTGGGGGATTCTCAGACAGGCGTATGCACATTCTCGGGTCAGGAATGCTCTTTCAGAGAGCAGCAAGCTGTGAATGTGCAGCTGCAGGCTTCAACGTCCTGAATAATCTGCATTCAGAGACTGCAAAGTCATCAATATTTATGGACTGGCGGGATCATCCCTGGCATGCAGCTACATCTGCCAGCTCTCTGTTTTCTCCACATCCTTTTCTCTGCAAGTTTCAGGTTATTTCCTGAGACTAGTAGGTTTGCCCTTTGAAGCAGAGCTCCTTCAGTGAAACAGAGAAGATGCTTCCTGAGTCACACTGAGCAAGCATGTCAACCGTACGCGTCGAGAAATACCCACTGCAGCAGATGTTGTGTGAGAAACAGGAGCTGCTGCTTATTACAGTTTCTCAGACTCAGCCCTCCTTGCCCGGGTGAATGCATTTCTTGCCTTGACTTATTTGCTTGCAATTGCTTTAAAGCAAAAGGCTCCCATGCCCTTTTTCATCAGGAACTGCCATTTTGTCTTCAGACAGAGCCTGCTCTGAGCAGAAGTGTCCATACAGATGTATTTTCTCTCAAAGGTGAAGTCTGTGCACCAAGAGCAGCACTTGAATCACGTCCACTGGGCCAATACAGCCCATCTCACATAGAGCCAATGAAATAATTCTTAGTTTTCCAAACTAAGAAAAATGAAAGAAAATCAGTTTTTGTGTAACAAAATGAGCATGGCTTCAACAGAGAACACTTGTGTAACAACCTTATCTATTCATCTCAGGAGGTTTAAAGGGCATTATTATTAATAATAATACAGAATTTTCTTCTAGTTTTATTTAAAATAAAGGTCATCAGGAACAGCAGTGCACTATTGATCTTTGCAAAATATAAAAATATAACACTTCTGTTCTTACTTGCCCAAATTTGTGTATCAATACTGTATAAATGTAATTTAAATCACAGGCTGTCCAAATAGCACTGAAACAGTAGTGGAAAACTTGTGTTACAACAGTCGTCTTAGATTCTGGATACATTTACTTCAGCTGATTTCTTTTCTCACATTTTCCCATTAATACTTAGGTGACAGAATTCTATTCGCAGAGGTCCCATGTATCAGGAGTCCTAATCTTGCATATTGATTGTTCACAAAAAGTGCATTTTAAATTAATTTCTATAACTATTAACATGCAATGCTCTTTGACCTAAGGTTGCTGGATCAAAAGGAAAAATTACACTATTTGTCTAAACACAATTCCCTAACTACATATTCTGGGCTCCTGATTTTCTCTATATGAGAACTGTCACTGTGTATAATGCCAAAAAATAATTTCTTTAACAGATTATTCCATGCAAGTAATTAATGTGGCTTCTAAAAGTCATCAAAATTTCATTGCAGAGGAATTATTAATGAAATTTCAGAACAATAAAGAAGCAGGAGAGAAATAATATCTCTACATTCCCGAAGACTCATGTCTTGGTTTTGATGTGGTGGTTTTGTTTTAGTTTTATTGTCTGCATGGTACTATGGAGTAACTTAGTTTATTGTTCAGAAGACAGAAAACCTGGAGGAAAGGCAATTTTTTGTCTACCCTGACAAATCTCTGAATTATAATTTATATGATTCACTGAAGGTGGTACAGCATGATGCAACTTCAAAATCTTTCTCTTCAGTTGAAGTATATGATGCCACTTTACATCTGTTCAGGTCCTGCATTCATACGGTAGTCAGGAGACTTTGCCGATTACATCAAAAACTGCCAGTACTATTTAAAATATTTTCCTTTCTTATAGCACATTTTTAATGCAATGTGCAGGTGGCACATCAAATAGGCTCCAGTTTTGATAGAGTAATATGTCTTATGCGGGTTGATATTGTAGTCTGGGATACAGGGCTGACCTGCTGGGCTTCAGAGTCCCTGCTGAGTGGCAGCTGATAGAAGATGACAGCTGCCTCCTCTTCTAAACCCTACCTGGTATCTGAAGCATCACAGGAACAAGGACCATCTGGGTGACACCTTCAAATATATCAATATACTTTGCTGCCATTGACATAGGGCTGGCAAGATCTTAAAGTCCCAAAAAGTATTTGACTAAAATTCGAGAATATTCTGGATCATTAACAATAATCCTGATGTATAGAAATTATTGGGGTGATGTTAATCACACAAACAGAATAGCAATTTATGACCTATTCTTCCTAATATCTCTATACAATTATTGCAAAAGTAGGTTGCCTGAAGAAACTTTGGACCTGTACTCTTTTCAGTACAGGTGTGCAGAGTTCAGCTTTAGTGGTGGGCTCTTAACGTGCCATGTGTGCCAGTTGGAGGAGGGTGGAGAAAATCAAAAATAAATTCACAGGAGCAGGGGAATGAGGTACACTAAAAGACAGGACAAAGGAGAGAACACTGTTGTTAGAGGGTAGCAGAAGTGAAGGTTAGCAGGATATGAGATGACTGGATCATGTGCATGAGAGTAGTGCTTGGGGGGTGGAAGAGGAACATGAGATGCTTGAGGAGCAGACAGTGAGTAGGAGACATCTGGGCGAACAGATTGCCACTTAGGTTAGGCTAAGATCATACAAACACTGGATGGGCATTTTTGCTGTGAGTTAAAAGCGTGACTTGGTGCAGTGTCCTGGCTTTGAGTAAATGCACACTGTTCCTATTTGTTGTCATGTTAGGTGGCTGTTTGGTATTCCCAGCAGCCTTTCTTTAGAATTTCTCCTGTTAAAGAACGGTTTCTAGAACAACACCCCATACTGGGAAGCACATGTAGAATTTCGTGTGCTCAGTCCTTCACTTCGCCACCCCTGGCTGCTATTATCAATCTACCCTGAATATAAATTTGTAATCTGTTATTTGTTGTCTTCCCCCAGATTCACCAGCAGTGAAATGGGGTGGGTGGGTACATATTGCCCTGACCAGCTCTCCTGTGAGACCAAAGGGAATGAGGGTGCTAGCACCCCAGCTTTTCTGCCTCCACCCTAGCAACAAATACACTAAAGACAGAGAGTTTTCATCAGCATCTTGGCAGGCCTACCATGTCCATGGGAGGACAGGGTTTGGAAGGACAGCCCAGTGTGCATGAGTGGGTGTCTTTAGGAAGCAGCCTGGGCACCCACTCATGCACTGGGCTTTCCTTCCCATGTGAGTCTGGATAACATGGGGTCAAATTCTTTTTGACAGAAAAGGGAATGGGATTTTCCACAGACTGGGAACATGCCCTTACCTACTCTCAAACTTCAGTGAATCTGACTTCAGTTCTTGGCAAGATTTGTATTTATCAAAACTGCAGTTTAAAAAATAAAAATAACAAACAAACACCAAAAGTGTAACTGGGCACTATTTGTAAAACTGGAACAGGACTGAATGACTGCACACGTGAGGAATTCTTATTTTAACTGAACCATCCTTTATTAGCTCATTGGTGGTGGTACAAACAGTATAGTTTTATGTCAAATTTATTTTCTTCTTCTGCAATCCTCTCAATATGCCAAGTTCTAGTAATTACTGTTTTAAATTTTCTTTCCCTCTTAAAGTCATGATTTAGAAGCGACATAAGCATTCAAACAGAAATTACCTGAGTAGTCTTAGTACATCCATGACAGGAATTTTTTTCCAGTAACTTTCCTCCTTATTCTGTGTTGTGATTTGATGTCACAGTCAGTGGTTTCTCCGCTGAATTTTAAATGCATTATAGAATTTCTGGTTATGAAACTCAAGCCTAAAGCCATCAGTTTCTTATGCTTTCTTAAGTCTTCAGCCCTTAGTTTTCATCAGTCTTTCCTGCTTCTCTTCTATTTCATCCCCTTTCTACTCAAATCATGCAGCACACACTTATTTTAATCAGCCCACTCCGTACTTGAAGGGTTTTCATCAGTTTTGCTTCTTGGGTTTGTTCCAGTAACCTTGTCTCTGTTTTTGTGGTGTCAACTGTCACGCTTTGATCTGCAGCTTTTTTTTTTTTTGTAAGTAAAGTGCGTGCTTTGAAAAGGTTATAACTAGAAGAGGAAAGATGCATGGAGAACCATTTATCACAACTGCTTCTCAAGTATAATTTTGACATGGGAGAAAGAAAGGATGAAGAATTTTTTCTAGCATTATCATTTTCTTTTTAATGCTCATCTCATTCCAGATATGACATTAGAATAAGATTGCCTTTCCATATATAAATACTTAACTGAGATGCAGAGATTGATCATATGGCTTTAAATTTAAACCAATTTACAATCAAGGAGACAAAATCCTTATGTGTCCAAGAATTTTCTGTTGGTTTTTTTTGCTAATTCTTGCACTTTTTGTATAGATTTTATACAATCAATGAAAATAGTTATATGGTATTTATGATTATTGTATGGTAAACGAAGCAGGCATGCCTAATTTTTTTCAGGAAAAGCATTAAGTAGTTAATGGCAATGCTCCTTCAATGGCTGGGGAGAGCTAATTGGACAGCTTCCAACAGAGTCCATGGAAAAATGCAGATCATATCAAGCAAACATCAGCTGTGCGAGTATCCAAGGTTAGAGGGAGACTCATGCTTCATTTATCAGCCAGGATTAAAGGCAGTGGAGAATGTTCATTGCAACTGTGCAAACATAAAACATATTAAAGGGCCAAGACATAGAAAATGTCAACCACTGCTGTTCTGAGCCTATCCATCACAGTGAGCTGGGAGTCATTGCTGCATCCCACAGTGAGTCATGAGTGAAGCAAATGTTACATAAGCTTTTTTTACCCGCAGGGATTTCAATTAACTTTCAAAATAGAGATGCATTGTGTTGAATGTCATGCTGATACTGAAGATGTCCTCAATGTTGTCATGCCCACAGACATTTTCAGATCATTTAATCAGCCTTGTCTGGAAGGAGTAAGGCAATGGGACCCTTAGATTCAAGCAGTTTTGCCAAAACCATATCCAGCAGCCCCCGTATGATGGGCAACGCACCACAGGTAGCCTGATAGTCACTGATCATAATCCAGTACTATGTGGTGTGGAGGATGAACTCACACAGCTTTATGGTAATGATGGTAGCTTTATTCCCTTCTGCAATTAATGTGTCTCAGCCACAAGAATGGACTTTAATGGAGCTTTATGTTAATTGGCAGTTTGAAATCTCACTCTATCACATCCCCCAAGAGGTCAATATCAATGCACACCAAGGGTTATGTAGGTTGGAAGGTGTTAGACATTCCTCTGTTATCTTCCCTTAGACTATCAGGGGAAATAACTTCAGGAGTTAATAACAGAAGAAGAAATTTCTCAGCTAAAATCACACAGGGGGCATGAGGGGCCTTACTGTAAGTAAGTTTGGAAGGAGTTAACTGATAAGAATGCTCACCTGTAGGGGAGAAGCTTAAACCTTGACAAGACCATCACTTGAGAAACTTCACTGATTGGTGGACCCATCATTTTCTTACATGAAGCAACAAAAATGGGTTACGTGTCTTGATGTAATAGGAAGTTCAAGCTCTGCTTTGCTGAACACAGTCCCTTTGCACAGTTTTTGGGGTAGAGTTGCTTGTACTGTATCAAACCTTAAATGAAGTCTCTTAGAAGCACTCACAAAAAAAAATTAGTGATATAGCAGTACATTTTCCTTCCCAGGGCAGAAAATAAGAGCTTTCCTCTGTAAGTTCTAAATATGTGGTGGGATTAATCCCCTCTACATACCAACTTGAAGGCAGTGAAGCAAAGAAGAGGTAATTTTAACCAATGTCAGTCTCCACGTCAATCACCTTCACTGTCACTACCTACTGTCCCTGAATTACGACCTTGTGCACTTCCCATGTGCTTCTTATCTTTTTTTTTATTCATTTGTTGTCTTTCTCATTCCCTTGACTCATTGTTCAGTCAGCTATCTCCTTCCTCCTCCTTTTCTGTCAGAGATTAGGGCATGGAGGGAATGTAGAGGCAAGATTCAGGTGCCAGTATCACAAACTAGCAGCTTTCTTGAATGTGATAGATATGTGCACCAGCAACATTAGAAAATAACAAGGAAGAGAAGAAATAATGGGGATCTTTTAAACTAATAGCCAAGAAGAGAAAAAAAATGGGTTTAAGGTAGTTATATTTGTGAATAGAACCCTGTGCAGTGCACGATCTGATTATCTGTAGAGGTATGTAAAGAAAGCTCCACAGGATGTAGATACCATAAATGAGAACTGCAGTTGCAAGGATGTTGTAAAATATCTCTGCACTGTTAACTACAAGATGAGGTTTTTTGGTTTTGCTGTTTGTTAGTTGTTTTATCCCAGCCCTTCCAGTATTTGCCTAGTGATTAATATAAGTGGAAGAGTGATCTCATTCATTATAACTTTGAAGATCAGAGTCTGATTTGTTTACTCACAGTGTTTCCTTATAACTTCCAGTTTTGAAATAGTGTCTGTCTCCAAACTTTTAAAATCAGTTTTTGACAGCTGATTTTGCTATTGAAATGTCACATAATGTGGCTTTCTGGGTAAGCAGGTAGTATAGAATGTTCAGGTCTATAGCAATCCATTGTTGAGCATTTTCTCTGTCCTCTTGTGAAAATTTCCCTGCCCTTTTGTGAGCTTGAGGATAGACAGAAAACACACATTCCCTATTAGAAAATAAAACCTTTCTTTTTTATGTATTCCACTTCCTTTTATAATGAAATTACTTCAAGCAGAATGTTGAAACTGAAAATGGAAACAGCAATGGCTTGCAGGCACATTTTAGCACTATGCAGCAATTGAGTGTGATTTGACAATGCCATTACACAGTGAAAATTCTTAGGATTTGCAAGGCAGTAGAAATAAATGTTACTAGACTTTCTTATTAGTTGAGAAATAGTAGTGGAAAAACTGCTGGTTGTTTTTTGGGGCTTTTTTTCTATTTTAGGATGTTCTGAATAACAGTATCATAATAGAGAGAGGGATTTTTTAAAGTTTTTCCCTGGGTTTATTCCCTTATTTTAATTCCAGTTGAATTTCATTCAAAGTTCAAAATATTCTATCCTCCAGTACAGCAAGTTATACAGGAAGTGTTGTAGATTTGAATTCACTGTTCTAGCTCCCTGATGAGAAGGCCTACTGCAGGGAGGGTGGAAAGAAAATAATCTTTGGTTTCCTAAAGAATGCATTAAATTGGAACTGCTGTAGTCTGTACAGTTACAACCAGGTCTAATTTCAAGGCTTAAAAGCGGTGCCCTCCATACTGATTGTAACTCCACAAAGCACTCAAATAGAACAGTGTACCAGAGAGCAAATTTGGAGACGAAAGCAGAGCACCAAGGTGGCCTTCCCTACAATATTTCAACATTTCCCCACCATTCCAACAGGACAGGACTGATTCCTATAGATGGGCTCTGTCTGCACAGATAACTCTGCAGATGCCAACACCTTTAAGATCATCACAATTTTTTCTTCCAGATTCTTCTTTTGTTTATGAAGTCTCCCCACACCAGACCAAAGGTTGCATGAGCCAGGTCAGTTTTTTTACCTGTAAATCACATTAAAATGTACATGTACAATTTCTGGAGAACTGTATCCCAAGATAAGGTGTGAACTGTTCAGTGTGTCCAACATAAAAGGTCTAGAGGATGATGTTGTGAAATGTGATTACACTGTGCTGTGACAGCAGTCAGCAGTTCTGGGGGTAAGAGTCAGCGCAGTTGCCCCGAGGGTCATCCAGCTGACCTGTCCTCCCACAGCCCCACATTGCTCCAAGTGCCATTCAATGGGATGAATGCCATACGGATGTCAGTGTATGCCAGACTCTGCATGAATACCACAGGGAAAGGA
Organism: Campylorhamphus procurvoides; assembly: GCA_013396655.1. Taxonomy (NCBI): domain Eukaryota; kingdom Metazoa; phylum Chordata; class Aves; order Passeriformes; family Dendrocolaptidae; genus Campylorhamphus; species Campylorhamphus procurvoides. Next base: position 2,898,422 of record WBMV01003664.1, on the reverse strand, counting down.
AGGAGAATCAGCGGATTATTCTTATCAGAACAAAGAGAGACAACATGCCTCAGAAAGCTAAAGAGATAAATGCACAAGATGGAAGGGAAGCAGGGTAAAACTGAACTGTCCTGTCAACAGTTCACTTTAAAAGCAAGGAATTTTAAAAGTAAGGAACTCCCTTATTTTCTCTTTGAAATGAATGAAAAGCATATAGAAAATTGAACATAGCTACACTGATGATTTTATCTTTTGTCTTTGGCAAAATTCTGTCCTTTAATCCCCAGTGACACCAGATAAATCTGCCTGTTGACTATGACTTTTATTCAGTATTTAAAAATGGCCTATTAGGAGAAACAGTTTTCAATGGACTAAAAAGAAAAAAAATCGTTACAGCATCTTCCTTCGTGGTGTTAACTATGACTTTTCTCAGCAATTTGAAATATTATAGATCCCTTTTAAGTCAACTAAAAATCAGATGGGAAATTAAAATAAAACACCAGAGCTACTGACTCTCAAATTCTGTTTTGGATTGGCATATTTGGGCTACTCTATTTTTTTGTCTTATTTCCAAGGCTTTCTTTGTTTGTCTTTTATTTCATTTATATGACATACCTAACATGCCTCAATGCATGTGGCCTCTCACCACTCCTGTGAGAAGAAAAGGAACATTAAACTGATGGGGATAGATACAGGGACCAAAAACCAGGAGTTTAATCAGCATACTGCAAGTGTGACCCATGAGTCAGAGTGCCTGCTCTGCATGACCTCCAGCAAACACAAGGCCTCAGGGTGTCTCAGCAAGTTTGCAAGTCACTGCAGCAGGAACACAGAAAGTTCTGTATCAGCCTGTTAGATGCCAAATGCCTGAGTGCTTCTCATTTCTCTAACACAAGATCTTCCTTGAACAGCAATTGACTGAAATAAAACACAGAGACATGTAACCCTGATGCATTGCTTGCAGTTTATGGGGGATTTGTGTGTGTGTATTTTTCAATACTTCAAATAACAGCCATGCTTAACACATTTCATCTAAAAAAATATTTTCTTTCAAGGATGAAACAAGCTGATCTCTGCTGCAGTTATTCCCAGATATCTGTATGTGCAAGCCGTCTGATTGTGTAAGTGGATGGAAATGGTAGCATGGTTTCCATGTTATGGAAGATGCTACCATGGAGATGCTACTTTTTGATCTCAATTCAAATTAAAGAAAACATTATGATCTATGATTATGGTCAAGTGTGCTGTGACTTGTTTCTGAGGTTAAAGTAAAGACTTTTACTGAGCCCTCCTCCTGTTGAGAATGTTTGTTTTGGAAAATACCTTTTACCTGCAAGCTCCATAACAGCAGTAGAAAAGAAGGTAATCAGGCGAGAAACAAAGTCCCTTGGGAGGGATATTAACAATATAATTTTATACAGCCTCCTTCATCTCTGTTCTACTCTTGTTTATTTCTATTGAAACTACAGCTGCCAGTGGTTATACTAATAGAAAACTGAATTTTGCAGTATGCAAAAAGGAGGGACTGCTTATTCCCAAGGGCAAGGAACTTATACCACACATTTTATTTTGAAGGCAAAACAGGGAACTGGACCCTGTATTTGAGAGTATCTGTAGTGTAGAACTGCAATGTTAATATGATTCCTGGTATAGCAGCTCCCTACACTTGCCAGTTGTATAGTCAAGAACAAATGACAAAATCAGCCAAGGATGAGAAAATTAGAGCTATTGCAATATGGACATTTTGGGTTGTTCCAGAAGTCTATCTTATCCTTGTGTGATATGTGACAGCCAGACATAGCCAGGCAACTTGTGTGTGTCTCCCACTGTGATGGGCAGAATTTTTTGCTTTACAGAAGAAAAAGAATTGTAAAAGATGTTAGCCCTTCTGAGAATACTTTATTGAAGCGTCACTTTAAAGGATTGCATTGGATTGGATTGCTTAAAGAAAACAAAATAGAAAAAGCCTTCTAAATAATTATATTTTTACTGAACAAAAGCAGTTAGTTGAGAGTTCTGTCTTCTCAGGGTCTTTGTTTAGTAGTTGCAAGAAAACTCTGTGAGCAAGTACTTGGAAAACAAATACTGTATATCGAATATTTGGTCTGCCTTGGTTTCCACTACACACCCTGCTTCATCTTATCCCAGCACTTGCATGTTATTAAAGAAAAGCAAAAAAAAAACCTAACTTTTTCTTTGTTTTTACAATCCTGAGACATTTCAGTAGGGCAATCAGTTAGAAATGCTTTCTTACTTTGCCTTTTTTGTTTCAAATGTTCTAAGGCAGAAAGATTTTCCTCCTGCAGTTGAACAGAAACCTGCACAAAGCACAGCCTGTTCACAAGCGAAAGAGCCAAAATTCAACTCAGGTGAACTCCTCCCGTGTGCACACTGGGTGACTTGTTTTGCTCTGCAATAGAGGAAAGCTATCATGTAGGGTGCTGAGAACTGCCTGGCTTCTTGTCTTTAAAGCCAGCTGTGAGGTCAGTTAGTTGCCCTTCTTGTACTGCTCTAGCAGAGCTGTTTTTAACATATAGGAAATGTTAAATATTAAATGTATTTGTCCTCCATGAGTAGAGGTAATAAAACCCACAGATGCAGAAGATTTCCTGCAGTCCTTCAGCACAAGGGTGGCCCAAGTGGGGCTAAAGGCAATCTGGCTGTGGAAGAGGCGTTAGGGACTGTTTCAGCTTCGGCAGGGATGTGTATGGCCTGACTCCACAGCTGGGACAGACAGAGCTGGAAACTGGCCTTCCTCATAGCTACTGCCAAGTCAGCTCCTGAGAATAGTATAGGCATACCTAGAGCATCCTTTAACAAAAGCAAACACCCCTGCCTTCCAAAAAATGACAATAAAACATTTTTAATGTCTGAATATGTCTTTGTCATGACAGGAACTCTTTCCAATTGGTTTGAGTACCTGTCATGGCAGAATCTGCAGTCCTAGCTTAGGCAGAAGGCTACATTGTCCTGCATATCATGTGTGTTTACCATTCCAAGCCTTGAAAGTCTTGGAAAACTTGAAGCAGAAAAAAGCTTGAAAACTTGCAGGTCTTTCCTTTGGAAGGTTTTGACTAATGGTTTACAAAGAGCAGGCAGCCTACTACACTCAAAGAACTGTTTCTTTTATCAATTGAATGAAACATTTGCAGGGGAAAAAAGAAAGATCTTTAGGTGTATAGACTACATAAAGTCATATTATCTTTTGTCAATGGTTCATGCAGCCTGATTTCTCTTGACACCCCCAAGAGGCCTCTCTTGAGCTGTTCCTTTTCCTTATGGATCCAATCACCAAAGCAATACATTCAGACGGTAAACATCCCAATTAAAACATTAGCAAATACTACTGAGAAATTATTACGGAGCACTTCTCTTTCCACTATGTGTGTTACAACCATAAAGTCTGACACACTGCAGTTCTGAAGAGCTTTATGTCAGGTGTCCAGCAAAACATATAAAACTCAAATCTAACTCTGTAAAAAGTCTGTAGTAGCTGACGTTTAACTCTGACCTTTTTATGTGCATTAAAATCTGGTTTGGATCATTGTTAGAAGTTTTTATGCTTTCTTCTGACCTTATATAGTTAGATTCTTGATATTTAGTGTTTTACAGAGACAAACATAAACAAATAAAATTGAATTTCCCTTACTCCTTTTCTCAAAATGCTTCTAAGTAATTTTCCCACTGCTTAAATGAAAGATATTGAGTACATATCACTATGTTGTAAAGAAGATGCATGACTTATTTGGACGGGCCACTGTCTCACTTTTTGCTCATTCAAGCACTGGCCAGTTTTACTTCAGGTTTCCATATAAGTGTCAGGCTCATTTATTCCATAAGAGCACTATAAAATTCTCCTCTGTCTGCACATTTTATATATATGCAAGTACACACATGACACACAAACACACATGTTTACATCGATACATATGAGCATGCTTTTGTTTATATACCTTTAGATGATGCATGTAAAAGCTGTGTGAAGTCCGATAATCTTGTTCAGCTTTAGCTGGTCCAACAAAATTTATAGGGCTTGCAAGAAAAGGGCAGTTAAGTCTAGCACAGAAAAATCTCCTTTCTGATTTCCTTCTTCTGACTCCCAAATTTCATTTGTTGTCATGTTCAAGCTTTGTTCTAATTTTGTAACCTCTATCAGAGCATGAGATGGGTGAGAAGTCAAGAGAATGCAGGACTTAGCATAGTGTAGCCAACTGAAATGTCAGAGATGTGTATCACACAGCCTGTGACCAAAGTAAAATTAAACCCTCAGATAGACAACAGATTCCACACACATCCACGTTCTAAGCACATAAGCCCCCAGAATGTTAACACTAAAGTCCCTGTTTGTGCTTCAAAACCCAAATGCACTGACAAACATAATATGATGTAAATCATGGAGGAGTCTAAAGGATTATGCTTATTCATATTGCTGCACCTTGAGTTAGAAATTAACCTTAGTGGGGAAAGAAATTCATTGTCAAGAGAAGACACCCAACTGTTACAACACGCAATATGCCATGAGAACCTCTGTACAGGGAAGCACACAAACAGTTCCCAGCTGCAGCTTACCAGTACAAGGATGTGCACTTGTCACACACAGCTTCCACCCTGACAGCATCTGACCATGCCAGAGGTAGGGAATGCAGCTGAGCTGCCTGCACAAGGCTGCACCAGCAGCACCCAGCCCTGTGCTGGATTGCATGACTGCCCTAACATGAAATCTTCAAGTTTACTAGCCACAATGTAAAAGCAGAAAATTGTACAAACTAAGGCATGTTGGGATTAGACAAGATATGAAATCTAAGAGAGTGGATTGCAGCAATTCACAGCGGTGGTTTTACACCACCCCTGCACAGAGGAATTTAGTCCTTACTGTTTGTAAGGTTTGTTAATTAGAAGTTGTTTGGTAGGACGATGAGAAAAGGTGGTGAATGATGGCAGCAGAGTGCATGTAGTGTACCTCCTGATAACTGGGGCCAGCAAGAAAGCTTTTATTTGTCAAAGAGCTTATTCAGCACAGTTAAGCAATGGGTAAACACTACACCTACTGTATTTGTGAAAAGCGTGATTCAATGGGACCCCTGGTGTGTCAGCAGGCTTATTCACAGAACTTAATGAGTGTAAATTGGTATTTGCTAGTGTAAAAATACTTTCCCATATAAAGAGAAAAAGAACTGATCTTTTAATTGATCTTTGAACTATGTTACAATTGTCAGTCCTGAGATGCCAGTGTGCAAAGTTAATTAAGTTGTCAAAGATATTTTAAGAAGCTGAACCTGGTTTTGTTTGAAGGTCTTTGTCATTTACAGATTTGAGAGAGGCACTGCAAAGCTGTGGGTGATGCTGGTGTAAACAGAATGAAAGAGAGGCAGTGTTATCTCTGTCAGGATTATTCTTTGTTGTGGGTGATGATCATCTTATACTGCCTCTCACAGGACTTCTCTGTGATGCCAGGACTAAATGCAGACCTGAATTATATAGAACTTAAAAAATAAAACTGCTAGCCAGTGGAGGTGAAGGAAGAAAATGGACAGCAGAATATTTTACCATCTTCTAAATTTGATGTGTGTTTAGCAGGGGGAAGAAGAAAGAGAACCAATGTGATTAAAACAAAACAAAACTAAAATATTAAAATTGCATTTATACCTAGCTTTTCATAACTAAGGGCCTAAACATGCATTCCTTGAATATTTCCAACCTCTGTTTCCCTCTTCTGTGCTTAAGTGTTTGAGTGACATTTAGTTAACTTTATTCAATTACTACAAATATTTTCAGAATGCCTTCCAAAACAGCTCTAATACTTCATGACTGTATCAGTTTCATTTCTAAGTGTCTGTGAGTGTGACTGCCGGGGTGTGCCCTGTGAGAACATCTTTCGTATGTAATAATAGTTGTCACTCTGTGGCTGGATACAGTTATCTTCAAAGGAGAGTCTCTTCTCTCTGATGGGTACAGTAACTGTTCTCCTTAGTTTTGTTGTCCTGTCTATAAAAAGATAATTTTGGCTGAATCATTGTGGAAAATACTTTTCCTTGGAAAAACAGAATAGTAACAATAATGTGTCAGTCCTGCAAATCTTTCACATGCAGAACTTCTTCCAGATCACAGGAGCTTAATGAAGAGTAGATTTACAACGTTTCTGATGAGATAGAACTGGTAAATTAGTAATAATGGAAGTAATGAAATTTCCGGGGAGAAATTTTTCTAGAGAAAGTAAAACGCCAGAAAAATGTAAGGAATATTGCAGAAACCATTGTTTTGCAAGTCACAGGTATAAGTACGGTAAAATGACAGGACTAAATTGAAAAAAGAATATTCTGTAAAATTGTTTTCCAGATGTGCCAATAATGAATGAAGATTTAATTTCCAAAATTTGTCATCAAATGACCCACCTTTAGAAGGGAAGTATTTTTGGGAGGAGACCGATAGTCTCGATGACAAAAAAAGTTCTGTAAAGATGTTAATTTTTGTGAATATTTGCTTGTAGATAGTGGCGGAGGTAACTCCTGCAGGGAAAGGCTAACTTACAGGGTATGTGTTTTGTTTTCCTAGTTAACAAAGAGCCACCTCACCATGATAATGTGAGAGGGAAGGTCGTGGCGTTCTTTTTCCCATACATGAACAGATCAGTTCTGTTACATGTCTTAGTGAATACAACTTACGAAGGACGTTTGAAACACAAGCTTTAGACAGCTTCACTTAGAAATGAATTTAACACCTTCAGATAATACAAGTCCCTTGAGCTCCAAGAGATCAAGAAATTCGTGTAGGTGGAGGCTGCTGGTGATGCACAGCAGGAGCTGTTTCCCAGCTGTATCACTGATTAGCAGGAATCTCACCTTGCCAAGCCTTTAAAGCCTTGCAGAAAATGCACCAATTAAGTGTTCAAATCCTTCAGCCTTAAGCCATATGTCAAGGGAAAATAATTCACTGGCACAGGGCTTTGGGTCAAGCTTCTTAGCCCAGCAGTTGATGTGATAATGCTTTAGTATTGTGCTGCTTGCCCACCCAGGAGGAAGGAAAGGGAGACCTGGCTATTGTTTCTCTCTAAAACAGTGCTCTGAAGAATATGAATGTAAGTGTGACTCATTAATAATCTCAATTTTAAAGAAAGGTGATGGAGGTGGAGTGTTTAAAGCTTTCTTGGCTCAGCTAGTATTCACTGAAAAAGCACTGCTTAGCCCTGCTTCACAGCTCTGCCTGCAGTTCAGGACTCTTGCTGCCACTATGCTCTATTTGCACCAAGCAAGCTGTCATTTTTATGGACAGATTTTGGGGAATGAGGAAGAAAATCACATTTATTTATGGAAAGGAATGGTTGATCTCTTAAGGATTGGGAGAGAGTATATGAGCATTCACTGCATGTCTAGTTGCACACTAAATTAAGAGAGTCATCAGAAGTCTGTGGATGGAATTGCAGGGCAAGGTTGACTACCTCTGCCTCAAGTACACTGCCTGTAGAATGAGGTTGCTAACCTTCAAGGAGGCAAAGAAAAAGGTAGCAGAAAACTCCTGCTCTGAGGTACAAGAAGGGGCCCCACTTCTCTGAACTGCAAAATATATTGGATTTTGCAGTGCAGGAGGGGCAAGCACCTGGGCACATGGTCATTGCAGTGTTGCCACCCGAAGCCCTTCTTGCATATCTCAGCATCCAGACGGTGTTAGACCCGCCCTGCAGTGAGAGGCCACAGGCTCAAGCTCTAAGGAGCAAGAGGAAACACAAAGTGTTTGTTGAAAAGAGAAAGCTAGAACTATTTCAGGCACCCGACAACAGGAAGGCAATTGCTTCTGCATTGAGATGACTGTTGGATCATGAGCCACTTCTTCCCCGTACACCACCCTGCTCTCATAGCTCAGTATCCCTGAAGGGACATGGGGCTGGGTGGGAAGGAGACTGCAGCAAGACACCCACAGGAAGGTGGGACATACCAAGTTTTAGCCCTATAACCTCGCTGATGAAGCAGCCTCTCCCAGAGCTCATATATGTCCCAGGAAAAAATTTCTTCTTAATATGTAGCAGCCCTAGCTCTAAACAGTGCCAAGTGTGAAATATATATGTGTGAAAGGAAAAAAGAATGGAGGTTAATGTAAATTAGGTACAGACACAGAATACAGAGATATTATGAACAAACAGTGGATATGAGTTTGTTTCAAACTGAGTTTCTCCACCTGCCTGTAGTTGTTTCATATATATGAGCGAAATACTGGGCATGGTTTTGCTTTTACAAGGTTTCTGCATAAATGTTTATATGCTGTGAATTAAATCATGCACTTAAAGAGGGAAGAGAATGAAATGGAAAACTTGCTAACTGTAATGATGGATGTATTGCTCATTACTCATACTAACGAACGTCAGGCAGGAAGTTTCCATCCAGTAAATGTATCTCTCTGAAAATTTGCCAGGCAGAGGTAAAGAAAAATGTTACTTTAGCCATTCTGAATTATTTCTCAAAGGGTTCTAGACTCTCGCTGCAAAAAGAATAAAGAAGAACCTACAATATTAGGAAATAGTGAACAACTGGCATAACTCAATAAACCAAGCTTTTCTGTTTGTCTTTGTCTATACCCAGTTCTGCCTCCTGGTCTATCTGCTAGAAATCTTTTATAGTGTGCATGTCTATCTTACTTTGTGAAAAATGACATTATCAATTTGCAGTGAAGGGAAAAGCTTGCTCAACCTCTCACTTGAAAAAGTGAGTAGCATTAAATGGTCAATTTTTTAGTCCTCTGTTAAATATTTTATTTATTTCAGTACTTTGAGAGATCAGGGAGAGCTTTTCTTCAGTCAGCCCCTTTGTTAAGCTAACCTCAGCTCTGCTAGACAACTGCTTTAAAATAATAATTTAGCTCTTGGAAGTTAAACCAGTACTTTGTTGAAGTGAATCTTTTCAAACATATCATTTAGACCAAAGTTTTGTGAATTGACCTGTAGCTATAAGTATTCTTTGGCTATAATTTTTTGAAGAAACCCGTAGTAATTTTCACTTCTGTATGCATATGTATTTATATGGTATCTTCACATCAAGAATTCACAGGCACAAATAAATACTCACTACTCATTCTTCTATGAGCCATCTTTTTGTTATACATATACAAGGGGAGCCTGTTCTGTGAGTAGCTTTTAGGTGAGAAGGGCTAGGTGGGACTGGGCCAGGTTTCACACATCATTAAACCCTTTTAATAAATTGATAAAACTCCACCCTACAAGAAGTTGAATTCTCTGCCCAGAATTCTTCTACTGGAAGATTATGGAAGAACTAGAGCTCCCATATGTCTGTTTTTCCACAGACATTTCCTGTTTTTCTACCTGAATTTTTTTCTGGGGCAAATTTGCAGAATCCTTTTGATGTTTTTTCAGGATTTTTGGCTGGCTGGCAGTTTGAACAGAGTACTGCTTACTTCTACCCATTTTCAGGCATTACTGCAAAGCCCACATTAGTCAGCTACACAGAACTGGTGCTGTAAGTATTTTAACAATGATAAAAATAATCATCATCCTGAAACTGCGTTCATCCGAAGACCTCAAATGCTCAGCTAATACAGGGCCTTGAAGCAAAATACAGAAGGGTTTTTTGAGGGAGGATATACGGCAATCACATCAGTGACTGAGCGACATACTCTTAGATGTTCTAAAATTTAGATTGAGGCATGTGCATATGTCGTTCTTCACTTTTACTCTTTCCTTCAAGACTCGAGTTGAAAGGATTGGCTGCTGAAATCCCTGTAAATATCTTTGTGTATAGACCCTTGCCTCAAGCTCTTGCACCTCTTTCCAGGCAGTTTTCAAAACCTGCCTTGTGCAGCTCAGTTTGCCCTGGGCTGGTGGCTGGGCTGCACCACATACTGATCTGGGAGTGTGAGTTCCCACAGCACATGGGGATCCACTGTACATGACTCTTGGGAGGGGCACCTTGCACCGAATTTCTCTTGCTATGGGGGAAGACCACCATCTGTCCCATAGTCATGGTGTTACAGAGGAAGAATACCAACAGCTGGATTGGACAGGACATGGGGAACTACAGGGAGACTTTGGTAAAAATGAAGGAGTTGGCTAGAAAAGAAGTCTTAAAGAAGTATGAAGATTTACAATTGGCAGTGGAGACCTTGGGGAAATAGCAGCTGCCTCTAAATTATGTCTGATGAGCCACTTTATCCATGACATGGTGTGCTTGGTTTGATCTGTGATTCCATAGCAAAAGTTTTAAACAGATACAGAGTGAAGTATATGCTGGCCTCTTTTGTTGATCATGCATGAACTTTGTTCCCCAATTGATAGGGCACAGTATAAGCAGGCAAAAATCTGTATGTTTGTATATATCAATCCACTCAAGGTTAGGGAAGACTCTGTATTGATGTATACAGGGAAAACACTTAGGCAGTAGCAATAGCAAGATTAGAGCTAAGCAGAAGTTAAAATATGCTGAAAAAAATAAATTATTGCAAGGTAAATGTTAGGTCTGCAAGCACTGCTGTTGAAACTCTGCACACTGCTGTTATCTAGGAGTGAAGTTTGGGCTTTAATCAGGCCTGGGTATAGGATCACTCTTCTGTCAAATTTGGCAGAGCACATGATACAGAGTTTGCTCTGGCTGTATGCTTTCCTGACACTTATATGCTGGCACTGTGGTGAAAGTTGGTGCCTGATTAAGCTGAAAGCCTGTTGCTGCAAAGATAATCCATCAGAAGCTGCATTGGTCAAGTGAGTTTACACAAAACCAGTGATTTTTGGCAACCCTCTTTGGTGTCGGAAGTTAGAAACATAAAGCTGAACTTGTACAATTGAACCACGGCCTGAAGCTGGTGACTTAAGTCTTTTGCATGTGCGTCTGCAGCTCTAGTGAAAGAGCTACTGAACCTCTGCACTATCTAGCATTTCTTTGTTTTGGGGGTTGTTTTTTGGGCGGAGGAGTCAAAACTTCAGCTGAGCAGCTTTTTGAGAAGGCAAATGAAGGACTCTGAAACTTGAAGCAAGCAGCATTTCTGATGCAAAGCATCCTCCAGGAGGATTTCTTTTGTTTTCTAAAGATGGTCAGACATTGTATTCACCCGATGTTCACAGAGAGATTTTTACAATGTTGGATTGCCTTCAAAAAATATTTTGAACCTAGGTCCCAAAGACTTTGTTGTGAGCATCACTGGTTTGCAACTACAGCAGGGCTCCATACACCAAAGGCTATAAACTGGCATCAGGAATTACCTGGAGCTCAAAAAAGGACCTGAGCACTGGCCTGAAGTGATTACAGTGATCTAAGGCAGGCACAGGGGAGACGGCCTCCTTCTGCCACATCTGGAGCCAGCACACTGTCTTGCATTTGGCTTGAGAAACTGGAGGCTGTTAATAATGCAGCCATCAGGTAACAAATGCAGAGGATATTGTGGCCTCAGCAGGAGGAAGGGATGAAACTCCCCATAAAGCTAAAGATGTGAGAAGGTATTTTTGGGAAGGTGCCCAGTTATCCAGACTCAGTAAGGAGTCAGATAAAACTCCAAGGCTTCATACAACCTTAACAAAAAATAGCTTGCAGGCCTTTAATGGGAGACAGCCAGCTTCACTTCCCTCAGCATCATTTCAGCCTTGCATAGGTTCAGGCTGAGCTCTATATTTGATTAAAACTGGCAGGCAGGAGGAGTTTCATGTTTCGTTTTTGTAGCCAAAATTTCTGCTGTACTTTCAGGCAATCATACATAGTGCTAATAGAAACAGTTTAGATATTTTTTTTTTAATAAGTAATTGTTTTCATCCTAAGTCATTCATTGCCTGAAGCTTCCCTTGCTATTGAACTCCACTGATGTGGAGTTTCAGTTTAATTTTCTTCCTCCCAAATTCTTGTGCTGTCATTATGACTGTGTAGCCACAGTTGCAAAAGAGGTAGTCAGACTTGTGCTGAGTTAATTTAATTTCTGTTTGCAAGAATTCTGGTCCAGTCTGATGGCTGTCTCATTTTCTCACATTCTTGAGGAATGTCCCATCCCATAAAGAAGTGCTGCATGTGAATTACAAGTACTGATCTGAGGGCATCAATCAGGCCTGATTTAGAGGGCATTAATCCTGAAGACCTACATGTTCAAAACTTTATTCCTGCTTTTTCTCTGCTGCTGACTCCTGGCACTTCTAAGGGAACTGTTTATAATCCTGATTGCAAAATGCAGTGTCTGTATTAAATATGTGTTAGAGTATATAAATTGTACATATGTGCCTACAGAGGCATGGGCATTTGTTTTAAATACAGTTTTATGCTTTCTAGCAAATTCCAGTTGTGATGTTAAGGTATCAGATTTAGTATACTCTGTATTAGAAAATTCAAGTTCTCATAGCCTTTTGGGGTAACAAAACTAGTCTATTGCCATCTCTGCTGTATTCCTCATGTCCCTCAGCTCAGGTTGCCTTTGAATCACTCTTTCTTACTCAGAGAAACCCACTGCACTTTATCAATTAATAGCCATTTTCAGGTGTCAGAATATAGAATACTAAAGAATTTGGAAAATGGAGCTCATCTGAGTAACTGCTGCAATAGTTGCTCTGTCCAGGAAAACCTCTCCAGTCCGTTCTTAGGATAGAAGCTTGGCACAAACACAGAATAAACCTGAGAGAGACAGATGCTGATGAGGTTCCTCTCCTTATTCTCTAGAGGTGTAGCAGGCAAAAGTTCAGGCTTTAATGAGGTGTGAGCTGTGTGTCAGCTGTACTGTAAAACCAATCTTCAAGGGACACAGCAGTACAGGGTACCCAACTGTCCTCCTGATGTCCTTCCTCCCACGGACAGGGACTTTCTGCTCCCATTCAGGAAGGAGGTGATCTGCCTCTGAGCCTGGGATCACAATCCTTCTGACTGGAGAGGGGTCTGAAGCAGAAGTCCAGTGATGTCTTCAGTGCTGCCAAGTAAACTGGATCTTGAGATAGTGTTGTTAAAAAAACAAAAAAACAACAAACAAAATTAGGTTTCTGAAGTCATTCATATTGTAGCTCCGCTCTTCCCAATTCACAATTACTTTTGTAATTACAAAAATCTACCTGAGCAACTTCTTTGTAAACACACTCCAAAATTAGTGGCTCATAGTAAAAGAGCAGATGGCAATTCAGGTAGTTCCTTGTTACAAAATGAAAGCAAGAGGACTGAGCTGGAAGAAGGTACTGCTAAAATTGTATATTTCTGCTTAGAATTCAGAATTTCTACATGTGAATGGAAAAAAATAAATTTTTGTATCCCCTTTCACTGCAGACTATTATAGCAATTGCCCTGGGTTTTGTTTATATCTACTTCTTACTGAATAGGTAATTGTTCTGACAGATAATGACACTATATTCCAGTAACATCAGCCGATTTTTGTGAAGTCTGAAATCTTGATAACCAGGACACTTATTTTATATTTCATGTATTTTTGAAATATGGAAAGTTTTCTTCAAATAGAGGGTGGCTTGTGGCTTTGAATCCATAAATGAACATATTTATGCAAATCTATGAGTAGTTTTTGGTAGCTGCAGATGATACGACATGAAGGTAAAGTTCTGTCCTTAAAATGTGACTCTAATAATCACTTTATCAGTCTGTCTTTACTGTTTCCCATTGAATACTTACTGAATTTACACATTCTCCGCTGAAAACTTTTCAGTTTTCCAAACTAAAAACTCCCCAAGCTTTCCATGAGCTCTCTTTATTTCACGCATCATCACTGACAATAAAGATAACACAAGCCAAATTACACTGCCAGCTCTATCTCTGTAACATCAGCTGTGGTTAGAATACGCCTTCAGCAACATTTGAAAAACCACACTGGTTTGCAGTGTGCTTGTTGGGCACATGAAATGGTAAGGCTTGACTTGATTGCCAGATCTTTGTGGATTTGAAACTGACGAACACCTGCTTTTGCCAACTGAGCAAATACTGTAATGGATGGGACTTAATGAACCTGCATGCCTGAATTCCGTAGCTGCTCGGGAAATTTTGGCAGTCAAACCCCACTCCAAGTTTGGCCTTCATAGCAGATAATATTAAAGCATGACATGCACCGTGGCCAGGCTTTTTTTAGTGTTGAAATCAAATAGTTTGGAGATCATTTGTAATGTTTTAATGCAGGAATATAAAAAAACCTCTTTAGAAATTCTCTCATCATATTTACTTTCTTGTCCTCTCTTTTATTCCTCTTATAAGTTTTCTTTAAATGTCATTGCACATTGCTTTTTAGGTTCGTTTTATGTGCCAGTCAGTTAAGCAATAGTTCATTTAATTCATGAGAATTAACTTGAATTTCAGGTCAGCTAATACCAGTCCAGTCAATCAGAGCTGTACATTATGATCTCAGGAGCACTAAGATATTTTCTTTTTCTGAGTTTCTGCTTCTTTAAAAGATTTGGCAGCATGTTAAACCAAAGGTTTTCACTTTCAGTCCAACGCAGTCTTTGGATGTTATTCCAGAATTTCCTGTGAACACTACATGGCAAGAGAACATCTATAGATTGCATTCAATTAAACAGATCATCTAAATGAGATCATGAAAATAAGTGTGTGGCAGGTATTTGTACAGCAATCACTGTAGCCTAATCAATACCTCTAGTTAACAAGCACCACAGATTTCACTACACATTTAGGGATGAGCTGACAAGCAATCAGGTTCATGATGTATTTCAGTATCCCAAAAATCTGTAAAGAATGTGCCAACCAAGGACAGAAAAATTTTATTTCTGTGGGTGGAAGTTTTTTGTTTGCCTTCAAAGGTGCAGTCGTTATCATTTACCCTGACATCTTGTGTGCAAACAGTGGCAGGGTCAAGCTTAAACAATGGGAAAACTGGTTGTAAAGGCTGCCCATTGCCATGTTTTCCCTTAATGTGAAAAGTGAACTACTACAAATGGGTGACTTGTAAGTTGCTTGTTAGAGCAATAACTCTTGCTGACAAACGAGCTCTAAGTTGGATGGGGAGGAAAGAAGGGGAAGTTCCCTGATCTCTTTTGTCTCAGTACAATGTGCTGGATTTAATAGAGGTTGGAAAGCCTGAGCAGAGCACTGCTGGTTTTTTGAAAACAAAAAGTAATAGCTTATTTCTATCAGGGTTGAGCCAAAACAAGATATAGTATTTCTCCTACTTTTTTTCTTTTCTTCCAGAGCAACATTAAAAAGCAGATAGCCATCATTACACAGGGTTTATCATTTTCCACCTGCATGGATGCTTTCTCTTGTGCTGTCCCAGTGGAATCCTACCTTTTGTCTGCCAAGTGGAACTAAGTTAAAATACTTTTCTGCTGATTTGGCAGGATTAAGAAATAAATTAAAGCACCCTGACTGCCTAGAAATCTTGTTTTACCAGCTGCTTGCAAAAATCTACTAATGATTACATTTTAAGTCCTTTTAGCACTTTGGGTTCAGCAGGTTAAGCCTACTGGACCTGGTGGCATGGGAGTCATGTGTCTCCTGTATCTGAGACATCAGTGTTTTATAGCAGGTTGGCTTAGCAACAAACAGTGCAAAATGAACATCACTTTACACCTAGTTCTATCAAACATACAATACTACCTTACCGATGTACCTAAAGGCTAAGTAGTCTCCCTGGCAGCCCTGGTCACTTCCCACCAAGCTACAGCTGTCATGTGAGCTCATATAAATCTGTTCCATTTGTGGAAAATGAACAACTCAAGAACCATGACAACATAAAATGGACTTAGGAAATCATTTCACCATCCATTAGGGGTTACTTCATTAAATTTAAACATGTCTGTGCACACATTTCACTTAAAATCAACTTAAGGATATGATGACTTTAAAAGGTAGTCAAAAAAATACAGCAAATATGCTGACCAGAAATTCTTAAAAATATATTTTCTCCATTCTTTTGCCACAGACTCCATTTTGGCTGGATCAGCATTCAGTGCCCAGAATGGGCTGTGGTATTTGTTACTGTCAAAGTAGATAGTGTTTGTTCATGAGGAATCAAAATTAAAAACAAGACAGTTAATTTTATTGGAATTTGAAAAATTGGGGGCAAAAAAATTATTCTTTGAATCTAAGCAAGTTTACATGAGCTTACTCAGTGTAAGCACCTTTCTTCAAGCTCAAAGTCTGTCTTGGATGACTCCATGCTCAAAGTCTGAGACTGTAATGTTTGATTAAGACTGGACAAATTATACGTGGTTTGTGCTGGGAAATCTGTTTTATTTAAAAGCAGTTTTGTCAAAATGAATCAGCAACTGCAAAATCTTTCCTTCTGAAATTAACCTGACTCTGAAAAGGATATACATTATTTCTTTGGACCTCTTAAATATCTGATTTTCAGAACTAGGGTGAGTTTGGGTGTATTTGAGAAAACTGAGTGACATTTGCCAAAAACATTTCCTGATGGCTTACCCTTTCAGAATATGTTAAGCATTCCTTTAGGTTTTAAGATACCCCATGGCTTACTGAGGCCCACACTGATGATTATCAGTTGAATGGACCTGTCAGGAGAGATTTTGACCCATGAAAACAAGGACTTCCTAGCGAATAGATAACAACAACCAAAGGTTCATCCAGTCATCTCTGTTTCTGTAGCTTACAGTAAACAAAGGAGCAATGTGGGCTGGCTGATTAGTACCTCTTTTCTTCCATTTTTTCCCTTTGAATTACTTATGGAGGGCTGGGTTGATAATCTGGTGGATTTTCTGTAATTAGGATTCTTTTCTCTAGATCAGAAGTGAGATGTCTTATGTGCTACCAGGATTAAATGACAGCTACTCTTGCTGGTAACTTTCTAACAGTGCAGCAAATGACTGTTCTGAATGATTTGCTGACCTGGGACTCAGTGAAGCAAAGGCTTACAGGATGAAAATATACAGGGCATAAAACAGGTCACATGTCAACAATAAAAATACCAATAATCCAGGGGTTTTTCTCCCCATTTTATATGGAGCTACATCATTGATTTAAGAGCATTCTCTACAAACTACTGCACTAGCTGATCACCACTGGGGATTTCTGTACCAACCTTCTACTGCTGCAGTCCCGTATTTCAGTAGCCCAGTTAGTAATGATAGTTGCCTGGTAATACTTTCTCAATACTTCCACTTTATTAATAACAACAAACTTGGGTTTCTTGCAAATGACTTGTAAGAAACCCAATAGGAATGATGTATTAAAAGAAACCTAAACCTTTCACTGTAGATCTTAGCTCAAAAGTTTGCAAAAAAGGGTTTTCTGAATCTGAACTTGGCCCAATATAAGAAGTAAAGATTATTAAATTGAATGTTGTCAGTGTGTGGTTATATGCAAATGTGGAGATTCAATTTTGGGCTGATACCAGATTCTCAAGCTTCCTGCAATTGTCTTATACAGTGTTAATAAGTTTCTCTACTAGAAAATGAAGTAGTACCCTCTGCAATCCAGTAGAAAATAAACCAATCCCCATATTCAACATGTTGTATGGTCTTTCTCCAAATGTGCAGGAAGGTCAAAATTTCATATCCTACTGCATTCAATGCTTGGACATCTTAAAAAAATTTAAATCAGTTTTGCATTTTCACATCATTTCCAAATGTGTTAATCCTGTGAGCTTTTCTCCTGTAAATAGGTGAAATGAACTCCTTTGGGTATTGTGCAAGAGTACTGTTGGGATTTCTATAAGATTCTTTTAAATATGATTAAAAAAATAAAATACAGTGGTGTTGAGAAAAATATTTCCTGTAGCAGCAGGATATGCTTTAAAAAAAAAAAAAAAAAGCAAGTCCCAAGCTGGGCTGGAGTCTGAAAATCAAAGGCATTTTTTTTAAAAGATAGAAGACCATGTAGATTTGGCATACTGACAAAATCTCACTTATGGAATCCATTCAGTGTCTTAGCCACAAAAACTGCAGAAAGAACACCAATGAGATTTTTAGCTTCCAGAATACTGTATTTCTTCCTCTCATCTCCCTTCTCTGTATTTATTTACTAAAAGCTGACTCATTAAGGAAAGGAAATGGTATTTTTTAAAAGAGCGAATAATTAGCTGTTCCTGAAATTTCATCCCATGGGTTGTCCCAGTGTCTTTGACGTACCTGCAGTGCCATAATTTCACCTGAAGAACTGATTTCATGAGTTTGATCTTGTTATATAAAGTGTATTTCCAAAAGAAAACCATATCTTTTTTTTTTCTTTCAAATAGCAGATGTTTTTTTACCCTGTCATTTTAAAGGAAATATATTAGGTAATTGAGTCTTTTCTAAAGAGCTGGATTTTTAAAGTCAGTGTGGGATTACACTAAATAATGGATAAACAAATAGGAAAAAAAACCTTCCAAATGCTTGCATTTTGTTACACTTCTGAGAGGTTTTAGTGAGTAGATGAAAATAACCACAGAAGTTTTTAAGAGTAAGAAAATGGAAATAAAGACCTAAGGACCCTTTATAGTCACTCTATTTTGCTCATTTACTGACTTATTCCTTTAGATTTTGTGTTTATAGTTAGGCAGCTTCAAACCACTATTTTCAGCTGGAAGAACTGGGAACTCAGTAAATATCATCAGGCTTCAGCTCCACAAGCTTTCAAAGCCAGAATAAAGTGGCTGCCATTCTGCCATTCTCTGAAGCTTCCTCCCTTTGCTTGCTGGGGGCTGGCACTGTGGCTTCTTCTCAGGGCAGGCTCAGCCCTTCCTAGCTTCAAGGGTCTGTGGGAGAATGCTGTGAGTCTCCCACCCATATTACATCTTCTTTGTTCTAGGTGCTAAGCAAAAACATGCATGGCCATACACAGACACAAACCTCCCACCATCTAATTTTATTTGCAGCGTAAGAACCTGAAGGTGGGGGAAGGATAACAGTAATCAGATCTAGGAAGCAGTTGCTTCAAATTGTGCAAGAAGCTTTCTTTAAACTTGGCAAATGTCAGTTGTTCTCCACTGCCGGCTTATTCCTTTCCTGCTGCCTGATGGATAACGCTAGATGGCTGACCAGACTAATCAAATACAAATGCTTTCAAAGGGGGTAACAAGAACTTGTGTGGGATGCAACTGTGAAGTTGCATGCTGACGGCAAAAGTTTATTTTCAGTTGCACAGGTTTTCATATTTAGCACTTGATTTGAGAAGCAACATGGTGTGCAGCAGAACATGAAGGCAAAGGATGATGCTGTCCAGAGATGCTGTACAAAAGTCCTTTTGGTCCTCATATGTCCTTGACTACAGAATGATACTGTCTTGGTTATTGCTGTTAAGGGTGTATGTAGAAAACTGAGCATATAAATGAGTAGTTGAGAGAACACTGGGACCAAAGAGGCCTGATTTCCTGTAAATTCTCGTGTTAAGTTTTATAGATCTTTGTCCTTTGGTTTTTCAGGTCGTTGAAGCATGCATGTGGGCTCTCTTCCATGTGGATTCTCTGGTGTCTAACAACATTTGAGCTCACATTACTCTCCATCCCTCATTGGTGGCATTAATAGGGTTTCACTCCTCTGCCTGCTGCATGCTTTCAAAAAAGTGGCTGGAATCTGAGACTCTGAAACCTCCACAAGTGTGGTTGAAACTGTGCTTCTAACACAAGGTTTGCATTTGTCCACAAACATACAGCAGTTTTAACTGGGCAAGGGAGCTATAATTCCACTGACTCCAATGTGGTTGCTGAAAGGGCCAGGAGGCAAAATTGTACACATGTGAAAAATCCCAGGATTTTAGGAAATGTTCCTTCCAAATTGCAGTAATAACCAAAAAGCACTGAAACAGTTTCATGGAAGTGTAATTCTATGTTTTGTTAAAAAAACACAAATATTTTTTTTAAATAAAAAGAAATAAAGGGTGCCTCTGAAGCTCTTAGTGGTAGGAATGGGATCAAATGGGAATCTGGAGGCTCTGATAATCCTGACTCCCACTCATCTGACCTGGGAACCTGACAGGACTAAGGTATCTTGTACAGGTTGGCCACAATTTTGAAGAGTTTGCATTTTTCAGCAGGGTCCAGCAGTTGTTCCTAATTCACACAGTATATTTATGAGTAATATCAGGCTCCAAACAGTGCCAGACCCTGTTGGCATCTCACATGATAACTTAGAAAACAGGGGGGGAAAAAGATGATAACAGAATACTAATATTAACTTCGTAGGAAAGAAAAAAGATCTGTTGCACATTGATCTCATTAAGTAAATGATTTACTGGAATTTCCTTGTGCTTTGCAACTTGCTTGAGAACATATTCGATCTCAACTATCTAAGGCCTGGATAATTTCATCTGGTTCTCTGCCAGCTATGACACAGCCATTTAACTCTGTCACTTTTCTTGGCCACCTCAATTCAGTGTTTGTTGTTGGCTTCTGTTTCTAAAGTAACAGGACAGTATTTTCCTAAGATACCAAGGACATGGCCAACAGGAAACAAGGAGGTTTCATCTGGCTCTGCTTAAAACTGGCTAATCATTGAAAAGGACAGCACTAGCTTTCTGTTCTTCT
The DNA here is from genome assembly GCA_013396655.1 of Campylorhamphus procurvoides. Taxonomy (NCBI): domain Eukaryota; kingdom Metazoa; phylum Chordata; class Aves; order Passeriformes; family Dendrocolaptidae; genus Campylorhamphus; species Campylorhamphus procurvoides. The sequence continues at coordinate 2,878,067 of WBMV01003664.1, read as the reverse complement.
TTTAAGATTTGTTTTTATATAACCCAAGGGGTAAAAAAACGTATCAGGAGAAATAACAGAAACTGCATAACTGGTGGTAAATCAGACTTGATTAAGTTTGGTTATCTTAATTCCTGTCTTCAACTGGTTGGATGCAGAAGATCTGTTACCAGTTTGCTTGCAATTTGGAGCTGCTAGCAACAAAATGTACTGCAAATGAATGATGAAAGAAATCTCTCAAGGAGCAGATTTAGCACAAAAAATAATTAACAAAATAACTTAATTATGACATTGAGACTGCTGTTTGGTACTTCACATTCTCATGGTTAATTCCCATGAATACATAAGTGTGCATTTAACATTTTTTGAAGATGTAGTAAGGATCTCAGGTCTGCAGGGAGGGACATGCACATGCAATGCATATATGATTTCAGTATTGTGATTTCAGTCCAGCTCTTTATTTGCTAAGATTCTGACATCATGATGTAATGCAGGCATAATCAAGATACATTAGAGTCGCTTTGGGTATCTGAACATGAAGTTGTGGGACACCAGGAGTTTAACAAATTACCTGATATCTACTAATTTATCACTTGTGCGTGTTATTGGATTACAAATAGAAACAGACCTGACTACTGATTTGAGAATCCATAATGGTTTCTAAAACAGCTGATGAAATTACTTTAGTACCTGTCTGCTTATCTTGTTTATGACAGTGGGTAAAATTAACTGCTGATAATAGAAGGAGCCTGATGATCCAGGGATTCTGAAGATTATTCTGTCTCCTTTTGCTAGTTAAAAAATAAGAGTATTATGTGAAATGACATTTTTATCACCAAAAGGAGATTTTTATGACTTGTAAATATTGTATGTTGAACAGAGGGCACATCTCTGCTGACAAATATATTTAAACAGTAGAAACACCTAATTAGGTTTTATAGTACCTATATTTATCTAGCAGAGGGAATTGATTACAGGGAGGTCAATAGACAGGATCATTCTCTGCAGCAGCCTAAATGCAGTTGGGCCAACAGAAGTTTGGAATGAGCCAGGAATGCACCTCAAAGCCAACTCCCTCACTGTGGAGATTGCTGTCCCACATCCAGCACTGTCTGAAGATCTGTCTACGTATTAACTATACCATTATGTATTACAGACCTTCAGCTCAGAGGTAAACCCAGTATTTAAAATGATCACTGTGTAGGGCAACTAATTACAGTTGCAGCTGTAGCAAGGCTGCTATAAAGGGGCAAATAGAGTACGCCCATTAATGGAGGGAGATAAAGAAGCACCCTGCTGCCATGGGTCCCTAAGAGCTTAGACCTGCTCGGACCTGAATGCTCTCCAGTATCACTGGAGGCACCAGTCAGAAGATAGAGATGGGAAGGGGAATTTGATAGAGGCTACACTGGCATGCTGGGCAGCAAGGTTTTTTGAAAGGTTGCAGGGGACATCTCTTGACCCCTGCCCTCCCTGTGCTTTGGTCTTACTGTCATTGTCAACAGCACTACAGACTCCAGGTCTCAGTGCTGAAAGGGTAAGGTCTTTCCCTCTGCCCTTGTTTAGCACTTTCATCTACCAAGCATATTTTCACCCCATATGTGTTGATTCCAGAAATTAAAAGCTGTGGTATATATTCTTCAAAGTAAAAGTGTATTTTTTGGAGCCTTTACTGTTGCTACATCAACTGGCTCAGCCTTGGGCTGTGTAGCCCCCAAATGCACACTGCTGCCTTCTGTATCACTCCAGCCCAAAGCATTAAAGAGATCCACTTATAACTTCTTATCAGCACAGCATGAAGACAAGAAGAAAATCACTTTTAAGAAACAGCATGCTTTTTAAAATAATCAGCTCAAACTTCTGGTTCAGATTAAGCACAATAAAGCTTGGGTTGCACCCGTACCATATCCTTTGGGGAAGAAAACACCACAGAGGCGTTGCTCATAAGAATGGATTAAGCTTGCAAAGATCAGTAACTAGTATAATCTGGAACCTCAATTCAGATGCTTTGTTTTTCAAAAATAGGGTTCACTGGGGCAAATTTATGCCAGATGTAACAACCATGGCCAGCAAAACTAATTATTTCTATTTAAAAATTCCATTGCTAAAACAAGTGCTGCCTGGAATGGTGTGTGTTCATATTTTCAACATATGAAAGAGCTCTGCAACTGCTGACATCTCTGGAAGCAGTTTGACCAGGAAAGCTAGGAGTCCTCTATGGAAACAAAAGCCCTGTAATTCTTTTATTAAGTGTATCATGTTTTCCTCAGTATGTGCTAGATGCAGCTAGGAACCATGAATGTGGGAGAACATCCATTGGTGAGTCCATCATCAACTCTTTAAGCTATTTATAACATATAAAAGGACATTTTCCCCATAAAAATGTAAATTAGAGTGGAGATAAAGTATTCCCTTTCTCCATAAAATTTTTTCAAATACTCATTAGCTGCGCTTGTCAGCATATGCACATGCATGTGTGCGCTCACAGGACATGTAAGTACAAATTTATGGGGGGAAGAAGGACTGCAGCATTTTATACTCTGTACATTAATTCTGGCTTTCATTCCCATATCACACAATGTTACTGCAGGTCATAAAATCCCTTCTTCCCTCTCTTCCCAATTTATAGCAAGGCTATCCCTGAGTACAGAAGAAGACAACTTCTTCTTGACTTTAGACTGTGCAGTGTACAGCATTTCAATGCATAACTGAAAAATTGCACTTACGGTTCAGGTATTAATACAAACTTCCCAAAGTTTGACTGAAATTGCATTTGGAGATGGTATGAACTTTCTTTCGGTTTCAGAGTGGTTAAACTGACTAAGCTCTACTGATGGAAGTCTAAACACGTGAGCTGAAGTTAGCAGAGTTATAGATTTAAGCCCAGGGACCCATTCTAGTCCAAAAATTTAGTCTTGTTTAAGGACACTTGAACTTGTTACGATCGGTTGGGTGCTGGGTTTCCTTAAACTGTTTTTTCAGCTGTGTTTTGCACCGAGGTAGGGCTCCAAAACCATCAGGGGTAGGAATTTGTGTGGTTTGCACTTTTGTGCTCATTATCAGGGGAGCATAAAAGTTATGAAGAACATCAGAACTCGAGATCCAGAGTCTGTTTTTTAAAAAATCTTCAATAAAATCCATAGTTTTATAATACTGCAGCACAGGGAAAAAAAAAAAAAAAAGAGAATCTGAGACCCACAGGTGGGCAGCTGTATGAGGCATTTTCTTTAGTCTACCACCCATAACATTTCACGAGCAAGGACTTCTGTTTAGCCCTGCTGACAGACATCTGCAATGGAAGAGATACTGTGTGCATGGCCAGAATATATATAAGAAAAACTGATTCCAGCTCTATTGTCACTTCCCTCAAATGCATTTGGACAGTGATTAGAACAGTTCTTATCTGATTTACGAGATGTTTCCTCTCAAGTCAACAAAATGATGTCACAACATTAAGAAATCCTTTGCTGATCTGCCAACAGAATTATTAATGCCCCATGAATTCTTAGTCAGACCTTGAATGAAAGTTTTATTTCCATTTACTGCCATTTAATTTAAAATCTTGCCAGACTGAGAAGCCAGTATATGCCTTGCAGTGCGTGCTGCTGTTCCCACAGGGAACGGTCTGTCCCTGTCAGCCTAAGAGCAACACCTCAGGTTGTGCTGATACAGCTTCGCTGGCAGTGAATCGTAAACTATCTGAAGTGGTTGGACCACCAGAGGAATGATGAATAGCCCTCAGAACAACCTTGTTACCTTCCTTTAGAAAAGATGATGAGGGATCAAGGCAAGACACATTTTGTTTGTGTTCTTTTCTTGGCCTACCATGATCCAAATGAGACAGCAAGACAAATTTCAGAAAAAGGCCAATGTTACCTGGGAACAAGCAATAAACTCAGAAATCTTGTGAAAAGGACTTGATCAGAGAAGAACATTCTGAAATACAAAGCTGCACATTTGAAAAACAGCCCTACTCAGGATCTGGAATGTTTTCCAAATGAAAGAGTTAATTAAGAGTCTAAATCAGCTGACTGTAAAAATTATGGTACTCTTGTATTACTGACTTTTATTTTTCCAGTCAGTTGCTCACAATAAGAAGTGAGACTAACTTTCCTATCCACATCTGGAGTTGAATTCAGAATTCCCCCCAAACTCAAGGATTTTTGAAGATATTTGAGCTTTTGTACAGAAAAATTCCAGATTTGGATATCAATAAATAAACCAGAAAACATCATACATCTCAAATAATTTCTTTCTGCACGATGTCAGTTCTTGAAGCATATAGAACGTCCTACAGCTGGGTGATTTTTATGATGTAGGGTGTCTTTGTGCATTGCACCTTAGCTTTCTAAGGGAGACAACAAATATTCCGGACACTGAAGAGAGTGTGGCCAAGAATGCATAGAGGATATCCTCCTGTAATGACTCCATGACCTTTCTGGTTTGTTTTCCTTTTCATACAGGTGAAGCATCACTCAAAAACACTTGTGACTCCTGAGAGAGTATGAAAAAAAGGGAGTTCCTATTCTTATCTGAGTGGCTGTGCTGGCGGGGAACAAGGATACAAAAGCTATTGTGAAGTTGCTGCAGATGATTTCTGGATTAACTGTGTGATTTTGCTAAATGATCCAATAGCAAATGCTTTGCTTCAGCATAAATAACTCAAATTAATAATTTCAGGCCATGCAGAGATGATTAATTTGGAAAAAAATTAGTAGTAGTTTTAATCCAATCGTATTTGAATAGCTACTAAATGGAAAGAAAATCTCTTTGTCTCCCCCTTCTTTCCATTTAAATCCTTATTTAACTCCTGCTGATACGTTTATTCCTGAAGCATGCATAGCTTTCATAGGCTGACAGATTTCTCCAACCATGGCCTTTCAGGGCAACACCTAGTAATTATACAGACTACAGTCCAAAACTCCTCATAGCACCTCATAAGTGGAATAATGGGTTAGTTAATCTTTGTTAGAGTAACAAAAGGATATGATAAAAGTTGAATGCACTAAGATAATCAAAACAGTTTTTAAAGCTGACTTTTAATAGATTCTCCTGTTTCAAAGAGTAAAGATTTATAGGAGTACCCAACAGCAAGCACTTCTTCTGTAGCACACTTTTACATACCACACATTCTGCACATTTTCCTGAAAAAAGATAAAAAAAAAGAATCTAGTACTCTTCTCACTTCTGTCATCTTTTTCCAAGTTGAACATAATCCCTTTGCAGTACCATCTCCACTTAAATAACTGTTACTGACTGGGAAATTGATCTAGAGTCTCTATGCGGACTTCTGTTTCTTACATAAAGGGAGGCCAATGCAAGGAAATCTGCACTGCTCAGATCAAAAAAATATGAGTACCCCCATCAGAAGCTTTGGGAGACAATCCTTTTTTTTTTTTTTAACTGCAAAGCCTAAACCTTTTTAAATCTCATTTTTAAAGGAATGAAGTTCTGACCATTAACACTCCCAAACAAGCTTTATTCTTTTCTCTTTATCTCAGTGCACACACCCCCCAGGGAAGCTACATTCAAACCTCAGAGAAGAGAACTTCCCTGACAACAAAATATGGTCTCTACTAAGAAATCTCTAGAAACCCTTCTGTAGTTGAAGGAGTCTACTAAGGGTTTTCCAAGTGCTCTCTGTGAGTCTCCAGGCCCTGAAGTGAAATCTAGAAAAGCACAAGTTGACAGAATTGAACCTCAAAACATCTATCACTACAGCTCGGGTGACCTAAAAACTGTTTTTAATGTGACACTATTTAAGCTGTAATAACTTTATAAACATTGCAGACTAGACATGCAAGCATTAATTAGTAAGAACAGTTCTTCCTGAAAGAAACCAGAAGGTACTACTCCTGTTGAATTTCTAATTGGCAGATTCAGAATGTTTGTCTAAACTGGAGAAAGTGCATCAGCTGCTTTTGTCATTAATAAATAATTCAATGTCAGGTCCAAAGTCTCTTAAAATTTATAGAAAAGCCTCCCAGTGATTTCAGCAAGCTTCAGATAAGGGCCTATGCAGCTATATTTTTTCCTCAAAACATTTTCCATTCAAAGGTATCATGTGTCGTTCTCCATATTATTTTAGTGCATCATAAAAGCATATCATCATCACAGAAATTTTAGCAGCTGAAGATAAGCATGGAGGAACCCTTTCAACCAGTACAAGGGCAGAAGAAAAGAAAATGATCCAGGCAGACTCACTGTAAAACTCCAATATGCTCTCCCTCTATAGGAATGATATTGTCAAGTTAAAATTATAATTGCTGATGGGATTTATGCCAGCACTTGACCCAGATAGTGAGTTGATCATCAACTGAAATGGGGATGTAAACCTTAACAAGAATTGAAAGAGCAGAACTGTTACGGGGAATTCCCAATGGAGCCCTTGAACAGTAGACAGTGTTATCTTTGCAGCTGTGCGTAGGAAGAAAGCTTCAACAGTTCTCCAGGCTTCAGTGTGCACACAATGGTGTATTTCAGATGAATGCATTTTTTTGTTATGGTCTACCACTAACATGGATCCATGCTTACATCTGGTATATCTGTCCCTTTCATTTTTTATAGCTGACGGGAAGCCTACTCAGTAAAAAAGATGTTATCTCTGAATTTATTTTTTTATCTTTATAAGTAGCATTACAGTGCTAACCCTAACCCTATGCCTTCATATACATGCAAACAGCAACTGCTTATTGTGTGGTTTTCTATTTAAATGTGCTATTCCAATGAACAGTGGTATTTAAAAGGCTTTCTCAGACATAGGTTGTGTGCTCTGTTCAAGTTTTTCTCCAGTATACCCACTGGTATATAAATTGATAGTCTCCATCACTTTGTAAAATTTTAAAGGCTAAAGCATACTACAAATTAAAATTATTACATATCAGAATATAAGTAACTAATATTATGATTACAGTATATTATATAACACACAAAATGCCTTAGTGGGAGGCAATTGGATACTTTTGATTAGTAAAAGACTGAGAACCAGATACAGCCTGGCTGTTTTCCACCACTCCAGCAGCACAAAGAAGTCATAAACTGAGGTTAACCAATGATTTAAATTGGTTTGTAGCTGTTTTGCATCACTAGAGCTCCACAAAGGAGTCAAGATAAATTAGTGAGTCTAACTCAAAATCTTTAAATAACATTACAGAAAAATGTTAAAAAACTGTTACTAATACACTCATTAATATGCAGGTTTGCTAAAATAACTATCAATTTTACATCATACATAAATTCGTTAGTTCTGAATTTAAAGTCTGTGAAGTTAGCAGTCTTTAAATACTACTTGCTCTTTGTGATATATGAAAGGTTGTTTTTACATTGCTATCTTTTTTTTTTTTTAAATCTATGTGCCATCTTAAATGTATGATGGAAAAGTTAAAGAATAGCTAGATAACTTGGAAGAAGAATGTGAAAGACTGGTTGGTATCCCATAGCTAAAGCCTTTGGATATTGTGAATACTTCTTTGGGAAGAATCTGTCAAATCACCCCTTTACAGTGGATAAATATTCTAGATTTCCTGAGCTGCACGCAGCACAAAGGAGATGCACAGGAGGAACAGCCTGGCTACCTTTGTATGCCCCCCACTCTGATTAAGCCCACTATCCAGTTATATCCTCAAGATAAATTAGAACAGCTTCACCACTGTTTTATCTCAAAAAGTCCCTCAAGGGGCTGTTGTGCTCGTCAAAATTCACCAGAGCTCCAAATCCTACTTATCTGAGTGAAGACGAGGGTGGGCTGATAGGAAGGCAGCAACACCATCTTCCTGTTAACTGGAGATTTCCTCCGTCTGTTAGCACAGGCAAGGAAGACTGAGTGGAGCTGTGATAAACAGCATTCAAGGATACAAAAGGTTGCGAAGAGGAAAGGAACAAGCAAATTCCCATATGAAAAGCAGAATGGGCAAAAAAATTATGTGTTCAAGGAAGACCATCAAATACTGTGGTAAGAAAGATTAGATCAATGTTTTTGGGACAGCATGTTCACTGAGGGAAGTCAAGCACAGGAAAAGATTGCTTAAAGCCACTGTGGAGTCTCTTCATGGGGATCTTTAAAGACAGGTAAGTAAAATCTCTGTCTGGAGAGAGATGGGCATGCTTTATGCTGCCTCACGGTTCCTGACAAGTCTATTTTTGCTACAGTCCCTTATCACCAGAGGTGGTGTGCATACGTCTAGCTAGAAATCAGTGACCCTATCTACTGGCAGTTTGTTGGGTAAGTCACCCCGGTTAACTTAGCTAATCTTTGATTTGCAATTGCTTTCTGGTTTCAACTGCAAGAAGCTGCACAACCTTCTATGGAAAAAAAAGCATACCCTGTCAACAAATTCAACCATTACTTGTTCTCTCTTTGACAGGATATCTAGCACATCGACAGTTTAAATTGGCTTCCACAAACATCTTTACAGCTATACCATACCATACCATGCTGGAAAAAATGACTATACAGCTGATTCTACCAGAAAAATAATTACATTTGCGGAGATATTTTCATACAGAGGCTGAGAATTGCCATGAGAGTGGACCCAAGCCTTGACGCTTGGCTCTGAATGGAAATGCTTAAATTTGAAAGGTCTTCTCTTACAGACCTGACGGGCAGGTTTGGAAAGTTTTCAGTACGTGGTAAAACAAAAGTATTAGGTGAACGGGACCAGGAGAACACAGCCCGTGTTATTTTTCACTCATGTGCCTATGAAGACGAAACATTAAAGGACGACCAAGCAACTTGGGAATTGAATGGATTCCTCCTCCGTGCTGGCAGAAACATCAGCTGGGGTGGAGACCTGGTGGTCCCATGCTTACAGGAAGGGTTTTGTTTGCTTTTCTAATCAGTGCTGCTTGGACTTTGTTTCTTCTTAGACAGTTAACATCTGGTCACAGGTGTTGTTAATATTCAAGTTTAAATGTGAATAACATCTGATAATTAAAAATTCTGAGATAAACTCCAGTTTTTGGGTGTGTGTACATCTGGTACCAAATATGAAGTATATTTCTTATTCATAAGCTCCAAAATAAAGAACAGAAATGCAAGTTTAAAAAAAAAAAGAAATTTATTCCTTTTCTCTATGCTGCTAATTACAAAACAAATGTATCTGTAGGTAAGGATAACAGAACTAACAGTAAAAAGCGAGATTGAGATCTGAGCTTAGATGTTTTGCATATGATGAACCAACTGAAGGGAGTGGCAATAAGCAGGGAAATGCTCTTTTCCTTTAGTCAGATGTTCAGGTTAATGAATCAGGACGAGTGAGGTGGGATCTCTTCTAACCAAGGGCTCTGACTGCACCATCATTTTTTCCTCCCCACCACCCACTGAGTTTTAGCTTTCTGTGTCCTCCAGCTGCCAGCTACCACAGTTAACCTTCCCAGAAGCAGAGTCCCTCCCTTAGCCCATGGCTGCTGTCCATCATTGGATTTGGAACAAGTGTTCCAAACTTTTTTCCAAATGTGGGTCTCCTGCATGGTACATAGCATAAGTTGCTACTAGCCAGGACATTGGGGTGTCTTTTTCAGCTGCCTGTTGGACTGGTGAATTCATTCCCTGGCTGCCCTTGGGAACCTTGATAATGATCCCCATGGGCTTTCTTGATGCTTAGCAGGAAAGCAGAACTGAACAAGTGCAGACCTCCCTGCTGCTGAGCTCGGACAATAGGGCTGCTCATAATACCAGCAGATGTTTTTGCTTTTTAGGCCATACAGGGCAAATTTATTTTCCTCTCAGGAGCAAACGCAAGCATAGCCAAGACTAAGAAATTCAGAGTTAGCTTCTGGAAACCCACTATTGACTTATGCTGCAGAACAGTACTTACACTTAAGGTCCACCAGTAATGAGAGTCTTTTGGTAAGTACACAGAACTGCTGGCTCCACATAAACTGATGTGCGTTAAGCATCAAAGCTGGTCTTAGTTTTATACCCCGCTCTGCTTAAACGTGGTGTACTGCGTAATTACTCTACTTTATGTATTGTGTTTGTAGTGGCATTGTGTTCTCTTCACCTTAAGGCATCAAGGTGTGAAAGCTATAGCACTCTGAAGTCCTCATTAATATCATACAGACCCAACTAATCTATATCTTCTTTTTTTTACATTTATAAAAACCCTCAACACTTTATAAACTATTTTTGGTCTTTCTTCTACTTCTTTATGCTCATAAAAGCACTAAAATTAAAGCAGAAAGAAAGGGAGGAAAACAATAAACTGTTTAAAACTTTTAGTTCACAAAAACTTTTATCTGGAATTCTTGTTTGGACTCAAAGAGGCAAAACATAAGACTTTGATGTTCTTCATGTGCCTGTTAAAAGAGAGAGAAAGGGACCCACCAATAGGAAGAAGTTGGCATGAAGCCTTCTTTGACACAGCAAGCACAATGTAAAGGATTAAAGGTCTAATCTAGAAGATATATTGCACACTAAACAGCAGAACCATTTAGGAGAACATTAAATGGCACTTAAGCTAAACAGTTGTCCTTGGGAACTGCAGTGTATATGTGGCTGCTCTAATATCCATTTTAAGCTTGCAGAGCTTTGAAAACAAGATGTCATTGTTTTATAAAAACACACACATTTAATCTTCCCTTGTGAGGGTGTTCTTGAAATATCTGGCTGCTGCACTGGCAAAACATTTCAGAGGAAACAAACAGGGCTGGTGTCAAAACTATTACTGTTGCACTTTATTTCTGAAGTTATTTGCATGTGCTCAGTTGAATTTTTTTTTTGATCCAAATAAGCAAACCACAAAGTTTTTCAATGATAAAAGTCCTATTTAATTTTTAACAGTATTTCCACTGTTCTATCTGAAAATAATAATAATAATAATAATAGTACAGCTTAAGTAATATGAGAACACCAAGAAAGTGGTCAGTTCTACATTCACTTGTGCTCTGTGTTCTTCATAAATTAATATTTATGGAACTATTACGTGGCTTCAGCCAAAAATAAAGACCACCCAGAGTAAGGTTTCAATTTTAGTATTCTAGGCACAGGTCATTAAAAAAAAAAATCTTACAAAAAAGCCTTCTTCTGTAACATGTACACCACATTGATTTTCATGCACATCACTCAGCAGGCGTGTGAAGCATATTCCATTTCTAAAATATTACAATGCATGCTTTTAGAATTAATTTACTATTTCTCTCTAGGGAGAAATCATCCTCTCTACCATGCAGGCCAGAAATAGAAAAGAAAAATAGGCAACAGGGAAGGGACTGTGTCTTGCAGAATTATACAGTCCAATTTAAAATCCTCCTATTTTTAATTATTGACCTAGAAAACTAAATAGAGATAATTATTTTTTTAAATAAAGTTGTAACCATATATTTAATACTTTCTATATTATTACTTGTATCAATAATGATATTAATCCTTGACATTGTGATAAACTAGGATATCCCTTGGATCAAGTCATTATCCCCAATGCTATCTGAACAATAATAGCGTCATTGTGGTCCTCATGGATAGTTTTGGTTAAATGAGCTCGTGGTCTTCAAACAGTTCCCGGCAGACAGGCAATCCCAGCTGGTTGCCTTGTTAACTACTCAAGAAAGGAGTCCAAAGGCGAAATGAGTGAGGAGAGCAATCACCTCCTGCTGGGCTGGGGTGGCCTGAAGTTGCAGGTGGCTCCGGGCTAAGGAGCACTTATAAGGCACTGTGGGATAGACTACACAGTGTCATAGCCATGGAGCAAGCAAACAAAACCCCTCTGTCTCCAAGTAGCTTTACAACATGGCTGCAAGAGAGAAGTTAACAGATATTCTATAATAACCTCCCGCCGGCTTCTCAGTCGCCAAGCCTATGGTGCTTATCATCCTTGTTAGCACGGGATTAACTGCTGGAGTATCTGTGAAGCTGCCGCTCTGGGCTCTGGTAGGAATCCACTTAGCCGTTTTTTAATTAAAAGCAGTAGCTGATATATCATGGAAAGCATTCTTTGTGCTACGTGCTTGCCGCAGTTCTGTGTCCCTATCTGACATCATTAGGTAGATTTGCCTGAACACAGTGTTGAGATGTGCAAAGCACAACAGGCAAACTGAGCACTAAGGCTTTAGCTTGGCTAGGCCACAACAAAATAGTGCCCAGGGATGACATGAGAGATTTAATAGAAAACAGTTTTATCAGATTCTAATTTTAAGTGGTTCTGGTCTGAAATTTGGCAGAGGGCAGGATGGTGTTGGTCCCAGAACATCATATATTTCGGTCATTCTCATATCTTTCCCTTGAGAAGTCTTACCAAGGCGATCTATTCTTTTCGGTCCTCCTAGATAACCATGCCAAACCTCACCCCAATCTTAAAGCTATAACTTTGCCTTCAAGTAAGACCACTCTAGCAGAACAAAGGCTCTGCCCTGGCTGTTTCTGTTCCCATCTTGTGCCATCCAGGTCTGTCTCTTGGACTCCAAGGGATCTCCTGAGATCTGCCCTGGACCCAGCTATACCTCATGGACATAGCTTAGAGATAGAAAAAAACCCCTGTGTTCCTAGCAATGGTAACTTTTCTGCCATATAAAAATAGGAAAATATCCAAGAGTAGAAATACTATGCTTGATTAGAACACTTAATATCCTCAGAAAAAATGCAAACCTGCAGGCATAGAAGAAGCCCATCTTCAGTTTTCAAGTAGAAACAAATAATTTCAAAATGTAGGACAAGTAATTTTGATTCATTATTATATCTTAATCTGTAAGGCACGTAAAAAAATTTTTTCTTCTTCCTGCCTAGAGCCACTTGACTGCCGTCTCTGCAGTCTTTCCTCTGCTTTGTAGTGTCTGACTGAAAAGCCTCATTGTTAAAGTGAGTCTCAGAACACACAGACAAGTCTTACGAGTCTTTCATATGTAAAAAAACTCAGTCTTTTCTTCATTTTGCTTTTACCTTCATTAAAATTTTTTTATGGCTATAAATGTCAATTGTTTGGAATTTTTTGTTTATCTGTAAATGTCCTGAATCAGAGTGATGTCTGCCCCTGATCAGTGACTGAACCAAAAGTTCTCGAGAGAACTAAAGGGCTCCATGGGGTAAAAGGAGGGGTTAGGAATAGGGAATCTGTGAGATGAAAAAAGGTTGGCTTAAGCAGGATGAAAATTATGGCATTTAAATGCAGCTTATTTAGGCTGAGTTATTAATTGTAAACAACATAATTTTAGGCATTGAATTTTAGAGAAGTTGGACAATCTCAGACCTTTTCCAGATTCAGAATCTGGAATGTCTGTAGTGAGCAGAAAATTCTCCCAACTGCAGTTGGCTGCTCGCACGCTGGAACAATGCATACCCACAAATAGCAAGTAACCAAAACACTTTCCATTTCTTAATAGGCTGTCTGCTGTTAATTATTTTAGTTGCTTGCTGGGAACAATGGAGGTGGATTGGAAATGATGGTTCAGAAATTATGAGAAATAAGTAACTATTTTTAATGTTTTGAACTTTACTAGCATATAGTGCCTCTCATTAGAAGATCTCAGAACACTTAGAAAAGGGTAACTATTAGTCTTATACTCAATTTACAAGCTATAGAGAGGGGCTAGGAGTTAGCATAGTGTTTAAGTTTGAACAGGGTGCAGGGATGGCTTTTGCTGCAGCTATTTATAGAGGATTTACACGACTATAGTGTTTATTGTGTCTTTCAATAAAAAGCAGCTGCAGCAACACACAGCTGGCAAGCTTCAGTACCTGTGAGATACCGAAGACATTATCCAGAATGCTGATGCACAGGTATGAGGAGATTCACATGCTCTCTGCAGCACTTTAAGTATTGCTTTTCTAACAAAAGTCTGAACTAATTTTAAATGTTTATGTTGTTTACATTCAAAATTCTCTTCCTCTGCCTGTTTAAAGCCAGATCCTCATCCTGATATAAATCATCCGTCCACATTTTTCAAGTTCGTGGGCTAGGTCTTTGCTACATAGTTCTGCAGCCTCTGGCACAGGTATTGTTCCTAGTGATTCTCTCATCCATATCCTGAAATATTTCTTCAAGGTTAGCTGTGCTATTGACCCAGATTTAGCTATACATGTGGGCTAGAGGCTGTGTACTGATTGCACTCTAGCTGAAATAGGACATACTTTCTCATGAGAAAATGGTACAAAAATTGACTCTATGACCCCTTTCAATCCTCTTACAGACCCATCTTCCTATGAGTTCATGATGACCCTCATTTCTGCACATTAGGAATATAGGCTCTATACTCTCTGTATACACATTGTGTAAGAGAGATGGAAAGAAGGATCAAAGATGTGGCCATAAGCTGAACATCTGCTTCTGCCCATGATCTGTTTTCCTTGACATTTTCTTATCTCACATGCCTTTCATAAACTCCAGGACTTTCAAACCAATCCCTCCTGTTTTCCACTGCATTATCCTGTACTCTGCTAAAAGAATGAATGCAATTTATATGTATCTAGAAATTAAGACCCCATGGAGAGATTGCAAAGGAGATGTGACTACTGTTACAGCCAAAGGGCTAGAACAACACTGTTTTAATTGCTGCTTAATTAACACAGGGCAAGTTTTCTATCTCTACTTAAACTTTTTAAGTTTCTGTCGATACGTTGGGGCTTAGAACTTTATTCTTTACGTGAGTTTCTTATGAGAGGCCACATAAAGGTCAGCAAAACTTGCCTTATTAAGAAAGGAAGGAAAAAAAGATAAAAAGAGACTGGGGATGCTTTGATTGAAAAGAGCATGCTCAATTGCAAAACTACATTGTGTCTTTTTATCTGGTAAGACAGCCACTTCTGTGCTCACTGACTCTGTTTCAAATCCAAGTACGATTTCATACTGGGGCTCATCCAAAAGCCATCAGGACCATTTCCAGTTTTCTGTGAGATTTGGATTGGACTCTGTCCACATGTATCCAATTAAAACGGTCACTCAGACTCTTGAGATCATCTCCCTTTCATCTTCTTGCAACAGAAGTTAGGGTTTCTCAGGACAATACAATATCCACTCTCCGTCAACAACACTAAGGGTAGTGGATGCTTAAAAAAGAGCCAGTCAATACATCAGATTTTGCCATAACTTCACACTGTGTTCAATCCTATTGACATCAGTTCTGTGCACTGTTTGGCCCTAGATTTTCCCACAATGGGATCCCATTCTTCTTGCATGAGAATATGTCTTGGACAAATTGCCATGTCACATGCACTCAAAGGGCCATGATAAACCCTCCATCTTTGCACAGGGCTCCCAATTACATCAAAGGAATTTCTGCATACAAAACAAGGGTAAAATATGCCTCTAATTTAAGGTTAAATTATACCGTTAAGGCATGGGCTAAAATGAGAGGCAGCAAGGAAGCTGAACCACATTAGGGAGCACATCCAAAGCACTGTCTCAGAAAAACTGCAATCCTTTATACTGTGAGTGTTTGACTCAAATGGGGAAGAATTTGTGATGTGCCTTTTCAGGGAACAAGCTATCTCCTTTACTTCCTACCAGACAGCCCCAGTGGAATGCACACAAAGAGAAGAAATTAATGATTTAATATGCTCTTCACATCTCTTTTCACACTTATACCAGGCAAAGACTTGTGGACCTGGTCCCTAATTCCTGTACTTCAGCCATCCACAAAGATGGTGAAAATACAAGACTGTTCTCACTTTCTCTTCCCCCTTCCACTGTATATGTGCTTCTGTGATGAACAGTTTAGTTTGTGGGGGAAAAAACTCGCAGTTGGTTTAGCAGTGAATATTCTGATTATCTGATTCTGGGATCATATGGAAAAAATGCATCCATGTATTTTGTTCATTGCATATGTAAAAATGATAACAAAAGCAAAGATTAACTATTGTCTGTAAGAGTCCAAGATAACAATCTAAGTAGAGTTTGACACAGGCTTCCTAAACCAGAATAAAATTGGAAATGCAACTTTCATCTGAGAATATTATGAAAATATAACTGAGAAGGAGATTCTGCAGGGCCAGATACTTGCTGCTACTGTTTAAATAGTGTGTGCAAAGTAAAAATAAAGTCAAGGGTGGCAGAATCAGCTCCCTGCTCAGTCTATTATTTGTCTTTTCTTTCATCTTAAATATGTTGTGTAGATATTAGTACCAGATACCTCAAAAGTAAACCTATGGCAGCCTCACAACACTGTGCTGGGAGCTGCTACTCTTCCATCAGGGTGCATTTTCTGTAGTAAGGGAATGGATTGCCACATCCCATGAGATTTTAGAACTATTTGTTGTAACTCAGTTTCGTTCATTGCTATCCACAGAGCTATCAAAATTACAGTGATTTGAAAGATTTGGGGTAGAAGACTCTAAATTGTCTTAGGGGAGGATTTTACAGAGTATTCGATGGATTTAAATAATTTATGATTGCATCTGAACTTAATTGAGATATCCCAAGGTCATGCATATAAAAAGGGATGCCCTTTTCCCCAACGTGTGTTTTATTAAAAACTTCTTGTACAGTTCATGACAGTTTTAACTTTTCACAAGACACTCACAAATTAGAATCATCTTCCTTGTGGGCCTGCTAATGGAAATCCCCTCATACAGTTATTAGTCACTGTCTTACAATAGCTTCTTGTTTCTAAGTACTTTGATGTTGTACATAAGAGCTGTGGATCAATTACATTCATTTTTCCCATTACCGGGCAAATATTTGGACATTTTCTGTTGAGTTGATTCAAGGCAGAACTAAACCAAAGGAGCTGCATACTGTGCAGACATCTCTAACCTTCAGAAGCTGAAGGTTTTGTGACCTGGGAGAATTAATAGATGTTTATTCTAGCAGGGTAAATGGAAAAAGACCATTTCTATTTTAGGGAGATAAATGAAAAGCAGGGAAGATGGGGTTTGTTATGACAAAATCGTTCACAAGTGGCATGCTGAAATGAGGAAAAGCAGTTATGTATTTATATTATAATCCTCATGGAATGTTTGTCAAGAGAGACTCAAGTGGCAAAATGCATTAGTAATTGTTGTGTTTCCTCACTTGTCAAAACAAGTATTTCCACTAAAACTAGTCTACTAAGGTTGTCTCCATTGCAAAGATTCAAAACACACCTATCTTCTGTAGTGAAAATCCAGGACTTTTTCATTATGATGTGGTTCCTCCCAAAAAGGAGAACACAGGCAGCTATTTCTTCTTGCCTGTTTCAAACAATAGCTGTAAGTCTTCCACCACTGTGTCAGAAACACATTTTGAAAATATTTCACTTGCCAGGATTCTTCTGCAGAACAGAAGAAGGAAGGCGAGCCAGCTGGCATGCCAAGCAGTGGCAATCTCAAGTGCTTACCATGCTCAGGAATGTTACAAAGCATGAGCAAACGGACGGCATTCTCCAAACATGGAGCTGCAGTTACTCCTCAGCTGGTGCTGCTCTTCTAAACTTACTCAAGTTCACTACAAACACTTGGGGGGATTTTGACTTAAACAAGGGTTTCATTGAGAAGACACTAGTGCTCGATTTGGTCATTGATTCTTCATTAAATCCTTTTTTTTCAGCAGACAACACAGATTCCCTAAAACCACTTTTTCCATAATCCATAAAGGAATTTCTGTGACTCTGATATAGACAAACCCTCTGTTAATTCAGCTGTATTACTGCTATGGTGCTGGGCATCAGAACACATCAGTTTTATGGGAAGACAGAATGTCAGCTTGTATGGGCTTCATTCTCTTCCTTCAGAGATCAGGAACTGCCCAGTGATAGGGGTGGTTAATCCTTAGAAGCAACCCCAAAAGAGGATTCCTCCCCAGGAGGACTGTCTGCTAGTCTCTGAAGCAAAAGGGCATTTCTTTTTGTGTAAAGATTAAGGAAAATCAAATGATGAAATGGTTTTCAATATTATCTTCTTTAGATAATATTTAGGTAGTGGATTTAGAGCTGTTCAAAGAATGAGCACATAAATGGATAATGTATTTGATGTTCGTCACAAAGTCACAATTATGATTTTTTTCTGATTTTTTCTAATATTTTTATTTAAGTCTTTCTGAAACAGTATGAACTTCTTATGAATTCAGCCAAAAAGTCTTTGAAAAATGATGGCATTTCAATCAGTCTATGAACTATTTCATTAATGTTGTGTGTCTGGGATAGAAAATTAGTCCAGTTTGAACCCGAAAAATGAAACAATTAAAAACTTGTACACACAATTGCTTTCAAGTCCTTAAAATCCATTTGTGAACCTTGATACAAAATTCTTTATCTGTCATTTCCAAGAGAATACTTATGTCACAAATGTCAAGGTGAAGTTCAGCACTGTTATCTGCTGTGACTGCCAGGAAAGGCCTAAATCACAGTTATCTGAAGGCCTGATGCTGTTCCATTTGTGTTAATTTGAGTCAGGAGAAATGCCACTGTTATCAATAGACTGTACAATTGTACAGAGCGCAGGACAAGGGTACCCCAAACACAGTTTTTCACACATTTTATCTTTCTTTACTCATTTCCTTGGCTTCACCTCCTTTATTCCTTAAAATGAAAGACTGCAAAGAGCTACAACTGGAAACAGTCTTATCACAGGGAACAGCCCACAAATCAATGTGTCTTTTATTAGGCATTGTCTTGAAACTTCCCACCGTGACTTGAACCGAGGACAAGAGAAGTTGGTGCACTACTGCATTAGGCCTATTGTGATTTGTAGCTTAAAAATGCATTATTTAATTTTCATATAAAAGGGATCTGCAGCATATGCAATTTCAAAAAAAAAAAGGATGAAACTTACAGTCTCTTTCCATTTATGGCCCAAGCATTTTTTTGGAGGCATCATCATTCATCACTGTGTCATCTCATCGTTATTATTTTGCCTGCTGGGTAGAAGCATTTCATTTAAAAGTGAAAGTACCAATTGTGCTAACTGTACTTATATGTTTGCAGTATGTTGAAGAAAATATATGTGGTCTGGGACTTAAGTTAAAAGCACAAATACTCTGAGGTGCTGAGAACATCCTACCAGATGCTGTGCAACCTCAGTTCCCCATCCAGGGTGACAGAAAGCTAATGTGCCTTGTCTTTTTCAGGGTCAGATCACTGGCGATTAAACAATTCTAGCAAATATGATCTCATTCTTATTTGTCTGGGACATTATGAAACACAACATGAAGGCAGTTCAGATGTGGTAGCAGAACACAAAGCACTAACACACCCAGCATGGTGCTTGAAATGTGTTCCCTTATAATCCTATATTTCCCAGACAAACACTTGTAAACATTGAAGTAAAACAAAACACATTTCCTTTTTATGAAAAAAATGCCTTAAAAACCACAGGATTAACAACACCAGGGAAGGACAATCCCCTGAAGGGCCTAAATCTTGTTTCCAAAACTTGGTCTGAGTTAGCTGTGTTCAAGTTAAATTTCTTCATGATAGCACATGGAAAACATTTTTTGGAAAAAAGATATATACCACGGTCAAACATACCTTGGATAGATTCTGAAGTGATACCTCATGATTTAAACCCTTACTGATTATGTTGCAATGGTGAGGATGTGGGAAATGGGATTCACACCTACGGGATTTGGTTTCTGGCTTGGCTGCATGTTTCCCTGCATACACAGGAGCAAATCAATTTATCTGTCCTACATTGTGGTTGCATGGAGAAAGAAAATAAATCTTACTCTGCTTTCTTCAAATCAGAAGCCACACAGGTGGGAGAACTTACCTGCCAATGCTGTCCCCACACAAGAGCAAAGACAGAGCTAAATATATGCTGAGGTGATAAAAAGTGACAATACTTTTTATCCAGTAAAGCAAAAAACATTGTGGAAAAAACTCACTGTGGTCAGTTGTTTTGTTTGCTGAATCCCATTATATTTGAAGGTAGACAGAAATTCATTACATCATTTAACAGGTTTTTCTTCAACAGTTGTAAAGGGCTTCTCCTCCTGCTCAGGCTGTGCCCAGTCATCCAGTCAGAAGAAAGCTATTGCACAGGTGAACATCCCTGGAAATGAGGAGAATTGTATAGACAAAAAGCTCGGTTCATGGGGTAAAAGTGTAAGAAATATAACACAGGCCCACACCTACTTCCCATCTTCTAGCATTTAGCTACTTAAGAACTCTCTGAGCCAGAAGCAGCAGGTATTAATACCCAACACAGCATCTGGTCTTCGTGAGTTTGTCTAAATTTGCGGGGGGAATAAAATGACCTCTTTGTCCTTCACAGCATCCATTTTACAGCAAGGAGTTCCAAAATTCAAAGATGTGCTGAACAAAAACACCTCTTCTCTTTTCTATATTTTCCTGTTGCCTAAAACGATGGTTCTTAACTCCTGTACTGTTGCAAAAGTTTCATGTCTTCTTAATTTCAGCTACTGTCACCATGTTAACCTTTCAGTCACCACTTTTGCAAATGGAAAAGCATTATCATTTCAGATTCCTTTACAGAAAACTTCTCTGATTATTCTTGTTTCCATTATCTCTACTTTTTATTTATACTTTTTATCCTGACACTGGTGCTGCTTTGATCAATCACAATGAGAGTTGATTGACTGACAATTTCATATTTGAATGCTTCCAAATCTCCTCTGTAAATACCACCTATTGTAACTGATTTGTTGTGCAGCTGATTTACTCTAAAATCTGACACTCCAATATGGGAGTTTGCACAGACTTATTCTGTGTAAAGAATGATCCCAGTGTGAAAGACTCCCACCTCATTTACAGCGGGGACCAGTGCAAATAATTCATTTAGCTGTTCCATAATGACTTTATCTTCCTTTGCTGCTTCTTCTCATCCTGCTAACTGTCCAACTGTGCTGCTTCTGATGTATATACAAAAGGCTTTACTGTTAGCTTGCTTTACTTCTGCAAGCTGCTTCCTCTAATATTTCAGCTACCTTTGCTGTGGTTTAACATTTATTTTGCTGGGGATTATACTCTTTCTCTGTTTTCTTTCTTTGGATACTGCTTCCAAATTTTGGGAGATGTCTTCTCATTTCGAATGGTGTGTATTACACTGTTTAACTATGCCAGCTACTTTTGGATGTGGCTTACTCAGAGTCCATTTTTATTGGTGCTATTGATGACTGACATACATTTACTGACATACATTAACATGCATGCTGCTTGAAAATATTTAATTCTTTTAACTGCTATTTATACATCTCCCTTAAACAGCTTCCTCATTTTTATACAATTCCCCAACTATTTATCAGAAGTATTTTGGTGGTGACTTAAATATTACCAATGAACCCAAAAGTCTCCAAACTGCTTTTTAAGCATTCACTAAGCATAGAAATTAGACAACAAAGCAAAATAATGTAAGAGCCTAAGGAAACCTGTTATGAAAAACCTTCTGCATGTTTCACATATTAACTCAGAGGTTAATGTTCCATTGGTATCTGCTTCATAAATTTGGACATATCTACGTTAACATCATCCATAGCATCATGGGGGCAAAGTGGAGGAAGAGAGGTGGGAAGGTGAATGTAGAATCTGGCATTCCGTATTTACACACTGAAGAGATGGGCATGCTCTAAGAACACTAAAAGAGTAATTTTGTTTGTTTCTGAGTGTATATTAATGCAGATTTCTCTTACAGTAACTCCTAAAAACCAATTTATTCTCAAGGTACCATACTGAATTCTTTGCCCTCTTGAAAAGGCTTTAAAATTATCTTTGCCAAAAACTCGAAGCATAATTCTGATGCATGGCTAAAGGGAAACATCAGATTGGTTGCATGTATTTCACCTTCCATGCAACATGCAGTGTGATAAACACCCTTCAACAAATCTGTGTGTGAAGATTATAAATTAAGATACAACAGGTTCTAACTGCAGCTTCAGAACTTTGTGTACCATCGTAGGAAAACCTCACAGAGTTTTTGTGCTGTCTGTCTTAGCAAGTTACACATGGCTCTTCTTAAAGTAATGAGTGGAAAGGGAGCCCTGTTTGCATAAAACGTGGGACTTCTATGTTGTTAAGTATCTCGTTATACTTTTTCACAGGAATATGATTATGTTTGTGCCACACTAAATTTCTCTTTTTTATTGTCTGTAAATGTAAATAAGTATTTATGAAACTACTTCTCTGTATTTTGATCTGCTTTAAGTAACAAGTAAGTCTGTATCTCTTGTTAGAGGCCATGTTACAGGAGAATTTATGTAGATAACATACCATCTACATGCTATAAGTTTATGCAAGTATACACAAATACATTTTTAAGGTTTCTTATGTTCTCCATGCATAATGGTGCAAAACAGATGCTTTTTTTCCATTTTCAAGGGAGTAGAATGACAGTATTCCTGCCAATGGGAAAGAAGAGCTGAATTTATTTTTTATTTTCCACTTTGAGATTTGAATCCTGTAAGAAAGCAAATAATTTTTTTTTAAATGGAAGAAATAAGACAGAAAGGCTGGGTGACTGGAAAAACAGATGTCATTGGAAATGACAAATAAGAATGCAACTTTGTTAAACATAAAAGTCTATTCAGAAATTTTCCAATCTGATGTGATTTTTTTTTGTGGAAGACTGAGAAGAGTATAAGAATAACCCAGAAGTAAATCTCACTACTCAAATACTGTATAGGGACTAAATACTTTTATTTTAAAATTAAATTTAAATTTAATTCATATTATAATTAAAACATTTCAAAAGACATGCATGAGGAGAGCTTTTACCAGAGCTATGCTTACTAGGCTAGGCTTTTGGAATAAGCCTAGTTCTGAACTTTGGGAAGCAAAATGTATAGTCCACAGCAGCTGACCTAGAAATCAGTGCTCTGAAATGATCCCGGGAGGGCTGGCAGTATCCTTTCATATCTGCCAAAGATAGTAGGACTTGGGGGGCTCAAAAATTACTTTAAACAATTTAGTGTATTTCTGATTTTGTTTCTCACAATAATATTGAACCAATGTGTCTTTACTACAGAATGAGTCAAAACCAATGAAACAACAAAGACAGACAGACCTGTGTGCTTAGCCAGAGCTATGCTTTGTCATTTTATCATACAAACTATGTCAACTGGCAGTAGCATGAGTAATCTAAGCTTCAAACAATATCATTCTGCAGATAAATCAATGAACACAGACAGAAACAAGCTAAGTCTATTTTAGACAGCCTAATGATCAGCAGTTTTTTCTAATAGCTTGTCAGACTTCAACCTGTCAAGCTTGAAGATTTAGGGACACTGATTCACTGGAGATTTCCTGATTGCATTCCTGCTGGGCTATCTATGAATCACAATAGGAGACTCCGAGGAAAAGGGGAGAAAATGGATCGCCTTCAGGCCTTTATGAGGCACAGGTTATTGTCATGCCTCAACTAAATCCTAATTACTCTGATTAACAATGCAAGCTTGTCACTACTCATGCATAATAGTGAAAAAGTTTGCAGTAATGACTATGAAATTCTGCCACTTCTGCTCAGGTCTCCACACGTGCCTTACTGGGGCTTTGTCTGCCCTGCGTGCCATTCACCCAGCTGCTGTTTCCAAAATAACAGGGTTGCCAGGGTGACCTCCATTTGCAATGCAGACCAGACCTGAACATACTTGGTGAGATCAACTGGCTCACAAGAAGGGCTGCAGGATTTAAAACATATCGAGAAGTTACTGGCTCTCAGATACCAGATTTCTTGCCACTTCATATTAACTTTCCTCTTAAAATCAAAGGTCTATGTTAGGTTATTGTTCAAATTTAATGTCATCTTTCCATATATACATTTATCAGTATCCTAGCTGTCTCAAACTTTTGCCACTGCATAACTGTTAAGCATCCCTGAGATATAATGGAAATAATACTTCAGGCAGGTGTCTGCAACAGCATATACACATCTACTTAGAAGGAAATGTCCGAGGTATAGCATTGTTTTCATTTGAGGAAAAAATAAAAAAGAAAAAGAGAAAAAAAGCTTTTAGAATAAAGACTTTATTTCTAGACACAAAGTGTATTTTGAGATGCGCACACTATACTGCACCCATCTGTAGAGCTTTGTCAATGTCCCAGAACATTTGCAGTCTCAACTTCTATTAGCTCTGCCGTCTGATCCTGGCATCATCAAAACTGACCGTAAACTTCTATCATGATATCCTGGCACTGCTGGGATTACCAGCAAAATTCCGATTAATATCGGTAGCTGGCTCCAGTGCTGGGGAAACAGGGGCCTGGTGTACAGGGGACACAGGGAGGACATGACAGATATCAGGGAGACAAGAGTGTGTCTTGACACGAAATTCGGCTAATTTTTTATCAGAATTCAGACAGGGTGTGAAGGTTGTTCCAGGAACTCAGTTTAGATGTGCACAGTAAGGATGAATGCCTCTGTTAGTCGTTTAATGTGGAAACGTGGTCTTTCATCTATGGCTAATAAGCCCAGCTCCTGCTAAATGCTGAACACCATCAGCCTGTGATGGCTCAATGCTGAAATAATGCACTTCTTACCCCTCACCTCCACACTGATACACATTAAACAGCTGCAAAGGGTTGGAGTGTTCAGCAATGAAACCTATAAAATTAAATCTTCAGTTATGCCTCAGTAGATAAAAACAGGTCATCATTAAAACTCTTTACTTTTTGTTTCCCTGTTTTGAAAGACTTATCCCAGGAACTACTGTGTGCTGTTTTTCCACATTCCCTGGCTGAGAGCACATGACGCTGAAAGAGAGTTTTGTCTTGGAAGAGCAGAAAATATTGCCACTTCTTTTGTGGATATGTGCATGGTCTTTCCTTCTGCTTCACAACCAGTGCATTTCCTGGGCCTCTCAGATTTGAGTTTTGCCAGGCGATCAGTTGAAAAGGAAGGGATGTTTGATTTGCCTTGTTTAAAGCAAAATTTCAAATTAAAACATTAGAAAACAAAACACGGTAACGATCTCCTTTGAAATTACAGAGTTGTTTCCCTGTCAGAAGCAGCATGATGGTTTCATTAACCTTTCTCTGGAAGCTTCCTGGGCAGCCTGGACAGCTGGCAGCCCTTTTCCCTGGCCCAAATACTTGATGCCCATGGCACTGGTGCCCAGGCTGTCTGGCAGCTGAAGGGACCCACTGGCCGGAAGGTGGGCACCCACAGCCTGTCTTGTTTTGACAGGTATTCGGAAATGTTGATGTTTCCTTCCAGCACAAACAAAATGAAATGTTGACAACCTGGAATTTCCCAGAAAACAGATGTTTCCTTTTCTGGCCAGCCCTAGAGTGCACACACACACACACACTTGCAGAATTATTAACTGCTATGTAACATCACCAGACTATATGCCCACTTCCACTGTGTGGTGTGGAGAGAATGCAGCCTTCAAATTCCCATGTTAGAGCAGCCACCAGAGAGCCACAGACCCCAGCAAGTAGTTAAGTGTCATAACTCCTTATGGAGCAAGGCAGAGCTTTGTGCTCTGTCACGGTGTGGAGCATTTGCTGCAAAGGAAGGAGAGCACTGATGTGTCTGAATAGCCCACAGAGAGCCACAGCCTGTGGCTCACAGAACAAAGTACAGGAAAAGCATCACTGTTTGGATCAGCAGTGACTCTATCCCCGAGAGCCCTTCTTTTTCTTTTTTTTTCCTCTCCTTTTTTTTTCTTTTTCGTTTTCTTTCTACAGAAGCAGTTGCGAAGTGCCAAAAGCTATCGGGAAGCCTGTGTTACATCAGGCAAGCCGAGTGTACTGACCCCCTTAGCCAGCCCACAGGGAAAAACAACAGGAGGGAGATTGCAGAGGAAGATAGGACTACTTAAGTAGCAATTCATTGTGAACCACTTTTCTAAGCTGTTGATAGAAGCATCAAGTGTGAGAGAGGAAGGGAACTTATCTTCTTGCCCAAGCAGAACCCTAATGACTCCATAATGACTGCTAAATCATGTTGCCAATAATCTCCATTTAATTATACAGCTCTAGTATGTCCTTAAAAGGAAAGAAAACACTAAAGGCATCTGCAGTCGCTGCAGTCCTTTAGCCTGGTTCTGTAAAATGCATGTGGATACGTAGCATGAATTATCTCCTGGAAGATGATTCCCTTCCCTTCCTTCATCTCGTCTGAAAAATTTACTCATGTGAAATAAATTTGCTCAGCTCTTGACACAGCCATCAATAAACTCTGTGTCTGTTGCGGCTCATGAGCATCCAGGTAGGCTCCTTCCAAACAGAAATGTATGTGATTTCACAGATCACCTTTGGAAGACTCTTCAGGAACATTTTGTATTTGACCAGAGGGCACTACAAAAGCAGGGTGTTTAATGAACACAGCACCACTTCATGTGAAAGTTTGAGGAATATTTTTCAGACAGATGCCTATTGTAAGAGCTGGTGACTTATACAATGGGCTTTTTTAAAGCCTGAAAATATGAATTCCCTCTTTATCATTATAAATTTTTTTTACAGATGCTGAAAGCCTGAAAATAGGCCAGTCTTGGAAATAACAGTTTAATAGTACACTATATGTGCAATAGGCTAAGGAGAATATTTAAGCAAAAAAATCTATTTTTGGCTTAATATTCCAAGGCTTTCCTAATACTCATTTCACTAAAATATTTCTTCAGGCACAGCCCAGATTCTTTCCAATACAAACACTGGTTTCATCTGAAATATTCAACAAGATAATTGATAAAAAATACGGCATAATAGGTGAAGGATCTGTCATTTGACTTCTACCGCCAATTCAGGAGAGTTATTGTTATTATAAATAATACATATTAAGAAAACACAAAAACACAGATTTCTACTTGCTGTGTAGGGACAGTGCCAAATTCTGGATTTGGGGATTCAATTACAACGTGAAAACCAGCAAAGCAGGAATGAAGAGCACCTCCAGAACTGTATTTTTATGAAAACATAGTGTGATTTCAACAATCAACTAGTGCACATTTAATTTTTGCCACGTGTTAAATAAGTTTCCTTTAAAGCTCCAGCTGATGAACTTTAATGGCTGTCCTTTTTGGTGAATTTGTAGATTATCAGCTGTCCTACCTCTCATTCATCTGTATAGAGTAGAAGTGGAGGTGGAAAAATTCACAAACCAGAGTATTACCTTTAATTAGGTAGAAATTATATTATTAAGGGAAGCAGGAGTTATGCTAAATAGCAGTAAAAAAACTGCCCTGTCTTAGCATCCTACAAACCTGGTGGTTTTGACTGAAAAATGGGGAAAAATGCAGAAGGCTAGTGCAGTGAACAGATCTGCCTGCAGGAGCTCCCTTTCCTGTGCTTCCAGGACCCCTTCAGAAGGGTATAAACACATTGCCATACACTACACCTGATTGTAATTCAAAACTGATAGCTTTACAGAAGCAATAGAGTAAAAGAGGCACAGTCACATCTACTCATCTCACTCCCTGCAAATATCACACAAATCTGAGGGATCGCAGGTGATGGCAAACCTGTGCAGGGTGGAATCAGCCTCCCCAGTTCTCTGGTTGAGGTTCCCTGGAAAAGGGCAGGCAGCAGGCTCATTCCCAGCACCCAGTGGCTTCCTTTCCCTGTGCAATAGAGACAAGAGAAGAAAAAGATAAGCAAGTAGAAGGAGATTCCAAGAGAAGAAGCTGAGTTTGGAGAAGAATACTAGTCCCAAAAGGCAGTGGGAAATGAGGAAAGGCTCTGTATTCCTCCAGTGGAAAATATTAGTGCATGTACACAGTCTGAAATTCCCTTATTAGACAAGCAGCAGCCATTTCTCTTTTCCTAACCTCATTTTTTTCCATTAAAAAATAAAGTAAAATTGGCCAGTTGATGTGATTCAGCTCCTGAACTGGCTTTTCTAGAGGTAACGCTTCCTGTCTGAGGTACTGCTTCTGGCTGCCTGGATTTCCTGGCTGAAATTTTCAAAGTCACCTGGGCAACCTGTGTGTTCACACATGTACCATGAATTTAAGCAGGAAATGTCATTTGAACCCCATGAGCAGATGTGAAATATTCTGGGGTGGGGTGGGTTTTTTTTTGTTGTTTTTTTTTTTTGTTGGTTGGTTGGGTTGGGTTTTTTGATTTTTTTTATTTGTTGTTTTGTTTTTTTTTGGTTTTTTTGGATGCCTCTCTTTTCATGTACTCTGTACTTGCTGCATCTTTTATCAGTCTTTTTGCTGCTTCATTCTTCTCATAGTTTCTCTTTTCACTAAGACTGCTCACATTTCACTCCCTACTGATTTAATTTTCTCCATTTTTTCTCCTATAGCTACTAGATTATTCTGTTTTTTTGTCTTTCCTTTGTCCCTAGATGCTCTCTCTTCATCTTCAGTCCTTTGTGTCATCAGTCTGCTTTACATGGCCAGTTGCCTCATATATAAAAGCTGAACTATCTCTCCTGTTCACAATATGAATTATAAAATTGGAATTCATTTCAGTGCTTCCTCCACAGCAGTGAGGCTATATAGATCACCCAAGCTCCATGCAAGACATCAACATAACTGCAGAAACACTCTATTCAGTTTTCCATGGTATGGTGGGACAGGGAGGAGACAGGGTGAAGAGGAACTGACGTATGCGTGCTTTCCTTGGTCATAAACCACTACCTATATAATGTTCAAAGGGCTTCACACACTGACACTTGCCCCAGGTTGTGCCACAATGCCCCACATTTTCCAATGGCATTTCTAGTGTACTGCAATGGTAAACTTGTGTCTCTGCTTGGCAGGTTCAGGCACCTGCCTGACCATGAATTCCCAGGTGTGCTCTGTATTCATACACATGTATGCAAATGCTGTGTTTGCACCCACTCTGTACCACCGATTTAGAGCTTCATCTCCTGCATCCAGATTATTTGTTCGGTAAAATAGGAAGGTAGAAGCCATCCCTGTTCCAAATGGACTTCAACTATTCGCCAGAACACAGCTGTGTCTTTAATACTGTTCCTAGTCTGGAACACAAGCATACTGAAAATAATGAAAATCAGGTAGCTGAATGCACTTGTGTTTCATTATTCAGAAGAAAATGATGCTTTGATGTTGAGCCATGCAACATGTGATTGTGCATTTGGCTCCACAGGCACAAAACTCCATCACTAAATTAGAAAATGTTTAAAATTGTTCAATACTAGATTAATTTTTGATGAAAAAGGGCAATTAATGTATCTTTGTCTATATCCAATAGACTAAAATTTATAATTCTGCATTTTAGCCTAATTTGTGCCAAATAACTGCACAACTTCTTGCTTTAAATATTTAGGTCCTCTGAGGTCAGCCTTCTTTTTGCAGAACTTACTTACAAAAAGCTGTTAGAGTCTGCCAATTCTACAGTGCTAAATTTATAGCAACAGGTCAAAAGACAGTTCCTAGAGGAATTCAGCAGCCCTTTGTAGTAAATCAGCAGTCATGTCTTTGATAAATGTCTCCTGAGTCCAGCGGTAACTGTTCCTCTGTGCTGAAAGATAAAACAGTGGACTTGTAGGAGACATGTAGTTTAGTGAAAGTCACACAGCAACGAGGACCTGGTAAATGACTTCTGAGGAAGTAAAGGTTAACCCAGTGCTCATGAGCATTAAACTTAACAGCTCTGGAAAACAAGGTAGAAGCCTACCTGTGCATGTCAATTCAGGTGTGCTGCTCGGATATAAAATGTGCAGCACCTTGGAGGATAATAAGGCGATTGCTCTAACCCAAATGAGGGATATAAAACTTTTTCAGGTGAGTAAAACCCTCTCCAAACATTCATATTTTGACAGTGTCATGAACTTCTGTGTTCAGCTTCTTACTTTATAATTCTGTTGGAATGTAGGTCCTACAAGCAAAAAGCAGGGGTTTGGTTCCTTCAGGCTCCATTTTAATGCCCCAAGGGCCAGACATGAGCAACCTCTGCTTGTAGGACCATAGTTCACACAAAGCTCTTTTTTGCCTTTCGTGGCCGCATCTGCTCCCCTGATTGGCTGCACTCAAGCTGGTGAAAATATTTTTCACATTTGTAAGCAGATCCATGAAGAGATGCCACGGACTGAAGAGGCACCAAAGGGCCACTGGCTGGCTTGGAAGGATGAGGGTGAGGATGAGGTTTCTGGTTCAGTTTTCACCCAGCTGAAGCAGTGCTCCTCTGGGAGGTGTCATAGCAGCCCGGCATTTCAACACCATGAGAGGGTAGGCAACATCAGAAGCCACAGCAGCCTGTTTGCAGCCTGTCAGTGCCTCATCATTTTAACCTCCAAGAGGGCGAGAGCTGATGAAGTCACACACTTCCACACGTAGCTGGGGCTCCTGTATCCTCAGCCTTTGGGCAGGGTAAGATTTTGAATGACCACAGTACTTTGTCACTACAGTGGTTCATGAGTTTCTGTCACTAGAATAGTATAGCAGAGGACGCCAGTGACTGGGGCAGAAGGAAAATGAATAGGTCATATAATTCTTCTGCCTGAGATTTATGGGCCCATCTGATCAAGATTTAATTGGTGGTGTAGTCTCAAATGAAAACTAGGTGTGAGGAGCAGCTTAATTTGACAGCATGAAAATTTTTCCTCTGCTGGCAAAGAAATCTCTTTAATTTCTCTATTTAAAAAGCCTCCAGTCTAGTTAAAAAATCTGGATTAACTCCCACCCAAGCTATCAAAAAAGTCAGTCCAGTCAGAAAACTGTATTAACTTCCATCCAAGCCATCAGATCACAATCCAGGTACTGGAACCATGCTAGGAAAAATATTATTTCATATTCTTTTCTTTCCAGCTCAGTATCTGGCCTCTTTCCACCAGGAGAAGGAAGGCCTCCCTCTGAGAGGAATGGCACTAAGCTCTCAGCAATGTTTATTCACTTTTTGGGGGATTGCTTATTATGATTCCTTTTTCTGATGACATTTCATCTGTATTATCTCAGGAGAAAATATCCGTCTAGACTGGCTCATTAAGAATTTTCCAAAAATGTCCTGGGATTTTTGGTAATAGTCTTCTGTACTTACTAACAAGGGAGATGTGTCTTTACAATAGGAAGCAATGCACATCACTGTCTCTGAAACTATTTCATTAATTACACCCTCACAGCTTAGCTGAAATTATTTATATACAAGCACTGGATTCTGGATGAAAGAGGCTGTATTCAGGACTAGGCATTTACATAGGGAAGTTCCTCCAGGATAATAAATTATATCAGATGAGAGACAGAGCAATCTTTAGTTCTGGAGCAGCAACATTTAAAAGTTTCCTCTGTGGATTCACACTTAATACACACAATACAGAAGGAAGCTATTTTGTGGTCTGGAGAAGGAGAAGATTTAAACCACAATAAAGTGCTGGACTAATGAACCACTGAGATCTGCAGTGTCTCTTGCCTCTTTATATCTCCCATATATTACTAAGCACAGTACAATAAAACTTCATGCACATGGACTGAGGAATAAAGACATAAAACGCATCATTATGCCATACTCTAAGGACATTTTAAAGTTCTTTGTGTTGATGTAAAATAATATAGGCTACCTAGGAATATGACTAAACTGTATGGATAAACCTAATACAGATAAACATAAGGTTTATAGGGCAGAGATCTCATGGTCTCTACTTTTCTGATGCTTATGAGAAAGAGACCTGCTTATTACTATAAATCTGGTTACCTCTATGAGGTAACTCTCAAATTTGCTGTTCCAGTGTATTATAGACTACTAATTCCCTCCCCCATCCCAAATTCCTGTAAAAGCCTAGGAGCTCTGGTTCTCTCTAGATCCCAGCATTTGCCCTCTCTCTCTTCTCTACTCCACTTCCAGCAACATCTAGCCTGTGCATCCTATTTTTTCCCAAGGGCCTCCAGCTCACTCAGACAGCTATCCTCAATGGTTTGGAGGAATCAGACTGGCTTCCTTCAAAGAATTCTTACCTATTTATCTAAGTGGAGTTTCCTTGAATACAGTAGTCCTTACTATCCTCCTTACACATCCACACAGAAAAATTGGACAATTAAACTCCAAATAGAAAAGACAAAACAAAATAAAAATTTATTTTAACATCTACAAAGCATAAACTAGTCAGGACTCAAGGCCTCATGGTTTATGGTGCACTATTCTATCTCAGAGCAATGCAGCCTGCTTACATGAAAATTCACAGTCCAGTGTTACTAAATCTGCCCTGTCGAGACATTATTTCTACTTGCTGGGCTCCTAACACATGCTCAGACTAATAGCTAGGTCCCCATCAAAACCAAACATCCTTTAAAAACCTAAATGAAACCATCAGCAAGTATGTCTTCAAGTGTATCCTGCACACTTCTTCTTAATCCATCTGAAAAAAGCTTCATGAGATGGTGTTCCCCATCAAAGATTCTTGGCTGTGGATACATTTCCAGAGAGGAGCTTAATCCAGAGTTTGAGCACCTTTGGAGTCTTTTTGGTTAATATTCTGTGACTGATAAAAAAAAAAAAAAAGAGCCCACAGAACAAATATGCCCAGTGTATGTCACTATATAAACAGGAAACTAAGAACAAAAGTTTCTCAAAGACCTTTATGCACCTCCCTGTGCCTGCCTGAAACACTCTGATATTATCATGCTTGGGATTACTAAAAAAAAAGAAACTCTCAGGTGGAGGTGTGTAGTTCAGTATTTTTCAGCATGGATGAATGGCAAGATCTGTGTTATAGCAGGTTCTGCGCATGTTTATGCCCTTAACATCTTATTTATGCCAGGTACACAAGTAGGTGGCATACCCATAACCAGCCTCTTCTACAGTATGGAGGTGTCTACAAGCTTGGCCATGTTTTAACTTTTCTATTTTCAAACCAAAGTGTTTTGTAGCTGAATTTCAACCATCTGAGCCTTGACACTCGCAGGGAGGCAGCTCTAAATAGCAAATTGAAAGGAAGCTCCCCTCTCCACCTCCTTCCCTGAGATGCTCCCTAGGCTGACCGGAGTAGCAGAAAGTTTGTCTCCAGTCTGGGCTATAGCTTACGTAAATGCATTTCTAACTTTCATAAAGCTGATCCCAGACAGTGTGAAAGAAGTGATGGCAAAGGAGGGATATAAGGTCAATGGGTCCTTGAAATTCACAGCGTCAGAAGATTGTTTCAGGTGCTCCTCTTCCTCCCTTCTTGCCCCTCACTCCCTCCCCTTCCAATTTCCATGGCTCTGCAGCCACATTTCTCTCCCTGTTAACATATCTTTCCCTCCCCTGCTGCTGAGCAAAGGACTCCCCAAACCACAGGATAAACTAATTTACAGCCAGCTTTTCTGGAGTGCTGAGGTCCCATTTAGGTTCCCAAATACCTGCCAGGTTTTCAGTAGTTTGGGATTGCTGCACATTAAACATTTTTGCAAAATTATACATTTATTTACATATTTAACTGAGATATGAGGTCTTTCAAGATCTCAGCTGTGTTCTGGGGTCCTGCGTTCCCATGACTAAAACTGATGACACACAAAATTAGAAAGAGTAATTACATGCAAGTTGCTTACAAAGCAGTAGCCTGGTTTGTGCAGACAGAAAGGTGTGGGGTTTTTTTCTTCTTCCAGTCTTTTACATTCATAACCTATTTTTATGTAATTTATAACAGAAATAGACCAGAATGAACTACAGAAGTTATAGCGGACCAGACAGAGAAGTGATTATCGGCTCTACCCTGCTAGAAGCTCTACAATTTTTGAAGAACTGCACTTTGGTATAATAGTTTTGCTGCACTTCACCTCTGCTACTTTCTAAGTGCCTC
This sequence comes from Campylorhamphus procurvoides, assembly GCA_013396655.1. Classification (NCBI taxonomy): domain Eukaryota; kingdom Metazoa; phylum Chordata; class Aves; order Passeriformes; family Dendrocolaptidae; genus Campylorhamphus; species Campylorhamphus procurvoides. The sequence continues at coordinate 2,844,616 of WBMV01003664.1, read as the reverse complement.
ACTACAGTATCTTCTCTATGCAGAATGCTAACAAAGGATATAGATTTCTGTAACATTGCCTTTTGAATTGATGTATGTCATGACAGCCACCTCAAATCTCAAGCTTAGAAAGGTCCCAGGTCTCCAAAAATCATGAGATTTTAAAAACACTAAATCACCATTGATTTCTTACTATTTGTCTCCTGCCTTCAAAATCCATTTGAGGTCACATTGTCAAGTACTTGTCCACTTGTAAGGCTAGAACTGCAGCTTTAGAGAAAAAGAATCTGAGCTTCACAGATAGTCACTTGAGTACAGGAAATAAGGATTCGCATGAGGCTCACAATAAAATCCTGAGATCGGACAACTTTAGCAGTGTGATTGTTACTGCAATTACTGGGAGTTTCAGGAACACTCATAGGAGATAATAGTTCCTCTGTGTGCAAAAGATCTTTTCCCATAAAACTGCTAAAAGGCTTAGCTTTATGTAGCTGCCAACATGAATTAGTCAAGAACAATTCATATCAAACAATCCTTATTTCCCACTCTAGTAAGAAGAAATTTTTTGAGCAGAAAAGCAGCATAAACTGATATATTTCTACTTCCTAAAATTGTTGACTCATAGAATTGTTTGGGTTGGAAGGGACTTTAAGAATCCTCTGGTTCTAACCTCCCTGCCATGTACAGGGACACCTTCCACTAGACCAGGCTGGTGAAAGCCTTATCCAACCTGGCCTTGAACACTGCCAGGGGTGGGGGCACCCACAGCTTCTCTGGGCAACCTGTGCTAGTGCCTCACCACCCTCACAGTAAAGAATTGTTTGCTAGTATCTAATCTACACCTACTGTCTTTCAGGTTAAACCTGTCCCCTCTTGTCCTGTCACATCATGATGCTCAAGAAAGTTTTTTTTTGGATCATCACAGGTGACATTGCCATTAGCAAATTAGGGAAACAAAATAATAATTGATCCAAAACAGATGCCTATATGATTCAAAGCTATTTTATAGAATGTGTTGAAAAAACATTCTTAAAAAGAAATGAGCAATGGTTCATTGTCAGACTATGAGTCTTCACAAAATGACATTTCCTAGACATCCCTCCTGGCCCAGTTTAATATTTTCATTAATAAAAATTCTTACATTTTCAAGCAATGAGAAAGCTTTGGGGGCCTGAGGGCACATTGAAGAAGATGACTACTTTTCAGAAAAACAGAGGAAGTGATCAAATGGTCTTGAAAGTACAGTAGTAGGATGTGATTTAATGTAGTGGCAGGGCTCTAAATATATTTAACCATTTATACAAATTCAGGAGAAATAATGATCACTTCTGCAGAAGAGGTTTTGGAGATAATAGTAGTTTACAAACTAGATATGATGCCATGCAGTTGGAATTTGAAAAAAAAACTAAAAAAAAACCCAAAAAACCCAAACCCAAACAGTGTGAAAAAAAGGAAAACATCATGTTGCATTGTGTAAACACTTCCATTGATAAAAACTTCCACTGGAAACAAGTAACTTTTTCTCAGACTTATGATGCCAAAACTGTAAACAAAGTTCCATTTCAAGTTTTAGGCACTGGATTTTTAAGAAGATGAAACCTACAGAAGGACAAAATTGAAGAGAAATTACTCTAATCTTCAAATAGAAGCAAGGTAGCAAGAAAAAACACCCTCACAATGACTAGTGCAAGAGAAAATAATTAATCTAAGAAAACAGTGTAGATTTAGGTTAGTCTTTAGCTTTGGGACAATTTCTAATAAAGATAAACAACTTTTATAAGAATAAACTTATAATTAAACAAGCTAATGGAAAAAATTCACATAAATAGCTATAGAATAATCTTATTTTGTAGTGCACTATTCCTGCTGAATGTCAATCAAATTAATAAGTTTATGTCACGTCAAATGTAAACTACACTAGGAAGTGACTTGTAGAGCAGTTAAACAAAGTTTGCAATTAAGAAGTGATGCAGATATACAGGTTAGGGAGGAGGTGTATTTTAATATTTGTTAGTAATGTGCAAAAAAAACCAAAAACTCAAAGAGTCTATATCACTCTGTTTCCAATTTTTTTTTTCAGTTGTTGTTTTAGACTTTTTCTATTCAGTGACTGAAATTATCTGAGTAGTTATCTGTGGAACTGGAACCAGAGACACAAATAACTAAACTAGTGTAGGCAGTCCATGGGGAGAATTTAATTTTAGCTATCCTGTTAGATAATTTGGTGATGTTTGGTTTTCTCAGTATCTTTTCAATACAAATGCCAAAGAATATTGTCATACTCATTTGAATCTGAAAAACTGAAAAGAAATTCAGCTGAGACAAAGTAAGTTTTCCAGAAAAAACACTCCTGGATCAAACTGAATATTATTCACTTTCTCTTAGATAACCAATGAAGAAAAAACTATTGAATAAATTAATAGATCAGGTCTTTTATAGAAGGAAAAAGGGCACAGTTCCCTTTCCTCTTTTCGTATATCATCATTAGGTGCATGGTGGCTACAGTTTCAACTAAACACATTGAGGAGCTGAATACATTGCAAAAAAGATGGACTCACACCAAATTTCTTATTAGCATGATCTTTTTTTGAGAAATCTAACAATTTGCTTAGGAAATTAAGAAGTTAATTGAATCTGCTTATTGCAAAAATAGCCAAAGGCAAAGAAGATGCACTGATGTTGGATGATAATGTTTCATTTCTTTCCTGTCCTGAAAGGTGATATGTGTTAGAACTAATGCCCCTTGGCACAAGAGTTTGCTGGAATGCACTGGTTTAGCATGGATCAGTGATCTTAAAGCTTTCCAAAGTGGGTGCAAATGTCAGTCCACCGAGTAAGGAGCACCAGGGAGGATTGTTCCCTACAGGATCTGTCTAAATAAATACGAAACTACTAGCTGTCAGTCTGGAAATAGGGTCAAAGGCTATTTTTTTTCAGCTGATTGCTTGTTTGTCAAGCATACAAAACAATACATAAAAAATAAGGAAATGAGGAAATACCAACCAGCATATGGCAGAGCTTTACGAGACTGATCAGTATGTAGAACTGTGCAGAACACTCACTTGAAAGTCATGAAAATTACTTTCCTTCTTTCTTTCCCATAAAGAAAACATTTTGTTACTGCATTGTGGATATTCATTTGCCAGTATTTGGATTAAGAGCATTTTCAAAGACATATTTAGGGAGGATTTGAGAAATCTGTGTAACTGAGTGATGACTCATTTCTCATGAATAGTGGATTATTCTATGACAAAAGGTTTGAATTTGTTTTCTTTGATATCCTGTAATCTGCAGAGCCACAGAAGTCCACAAACTACCTGCTCTGTGAGTGTGTGAGAGGTAACAAAGAAAGCAAGAAGAAATTGTCCACAGGCTTATTAGCAGAGTGCCATACCTTAACTAGAAAAATGCTAGAGGACCAGAAATTGAAAATATTTGAAAAGCACTGAACTAAAGAGTAATCAAATAGTTTGTAAAAAAATAGAGAGGTTGACTCAGTCCGTCTCCTTTTGCCTTCAGTGAGAGATTGGATGACTCTCTGGTTCAAAGCTTATTGGAGTCAACCTGAGTCACTCAATAGAACTAGCTGTACTGAATAATAGTAATTTTACAAAATTAGCTGTACTTGAATAATAGTCATGTTACAAAATATAAATTTGTTTACAAGTAATTCATATATAAATAGGAACTAAATTAATCAAATAAATATTTTGTTGTAAATGATTTGCCCTAAATCCGGTACTTACCCAGTTTCCCCTCAAAACTTCTGTATAATATCTGCAAACCTACACTGTAAACTAAATGGAGTAAAACTGAATTCCGGCATTCCATGGAGTTTCTTTTGAAGGTTTTATATGCTACACATACACTATATTCATATTTAAAACAGCTGTTTAACATATGAGGATTTTACTACTTAGTTTACTTCTACCATTTTTCCATTAATAAATTCACCATATATGCAGGCTTACGAACAGACTAAAACAGACCCAAATGTTCTAAATATGCAGTCAGTTCATTAATAAATGATAATAAAGAAAAGGAAAAAGTACATTTTTCTATTCATGCTAGCTGAAAAGATACAAGAGAAACAGATTCATATAATCCAGTTTCACAAACCACAGGAATAAAAACATATAAGCCTTCACGTAACTAAAAAAAGAAATAAAATTTAAAAAAATCACATTTTGAAAAAACTTAAAGAAAATTCCAGGAGAAAATAATTACACACACATATTTTTCTGGTTCTGGTCTTGCTCTACTCTCAGTGTCAGGTAATGCAGGTGTATTTTCTAAAACAAAAGCACATCCTAAGGCTTTCAAATCTACCTAGGGATCATCTTGGCTATACAAAAAACAGCTGCATGATGTCTCCACTCAAACATATAAAATGAAGGCACCAAAAGCCTCTCCTCTTCTAAGAAACTCTGGGTCCTAAAAATGGCTGCTTTCAGATTCATTGTCAATATTGAGCCTAACAACCCAAACTTTATACAATTCCGAGAGCCTGTGAGCTTTTGCTGCCAGCACAGACATGCTCACCCTTTCTACCCAGACTCAATGGCAAACTGTGCTGCAGGTCTGCTCTGCGTGGAGATGACAAACAGATGAGTTCCCACACTTGTATGCACTTGGGTTCTTTTGGGAAATTTTAGATGAATTCAGAGGTCACTGGAAAGTGAACCCTGACAGGACGGAATGCTTAAATTACAAGACAAAAAGCAAACAAACTTGACCCCCACTCTTCATGATGGCTCTGACAATTGTGAAATGAAAAAAAAAAAAAAAGGAAATCACTGAAGGTTTGATCGGAAAAAACATCTTGTTGTGCAGTATAGCATTATATCCCTCTGTGAAATGGGGAGATTAAAATCCAGTGTATCTTTCCATTTACCTAATTCTCCTCTCCCCCTAAAAATTCATGGACTCAGGACAAGCGTGGCACACACTAAGCATTCCAATTGCTTTTGAAAGGAGCGTTTTGCTAGTGGAAAATGTGCTGTCTCTTTGATTGCAAATGTAGTTGATTGTGAGGAGAATGAAAGGATGACCTATGACATGACCTGCTAGCGCAGTAAGGTCATTTTTTTTCTCCCTTCTCACACAAAAGATAAGAGGCTGACTGCTTACAAAGTGTTCTGGCAAATGGACAAATTAGGACTCCCGCTCCGGTCAGGCAAGTTATTCTAAGTGAAGATAAGTGAAAGTTTGAAATGTTTTGAGGAGGAGGCAGACTGCAAGCTTTCATTCCTTCCCCAAATGGATGGATTGTGAAGGAAAAGAGCTGTGCAAAAATGGCTGGCCCAGGAGTTTCGGGTTTCAGACTTCAAGTTTCCACGGCTGAGCGGTGGAGAGGAGGAGGAGGAGGACAGGATGGCTGTATGGATGTAATGTTGGATGGCAGTGACTCAGGACAGCAAGCCTTGGTTTGACTCCCAGCCTGACCATTTGTTTTCTGTGAGGCACCACACAATAACAGACAGGCAGACAAAATCCTCCTTTGAGATGCTGAGGCAAAAGCCAGATCCTGCATAAAATTCCTATGGCTATGTTACCATAGCATTTTATTCGTATAACACCTGTCCACTCTGGCATTGCGAAAATTCACTTTTTGGCTTTTAAATCCAAACTTGCATTGGCTGGTCAGGTCAGTGCATGGGCAAGTTTCTCTCCGTGTATGTGCACATGTATAAACTTACTCTTGATCTACTGTCAGACCAACATTTCAAGCTCTGCATGAGTCAGGGAAAATGTTTTCATACCTTGATAGTGTGTTATGAGATAAAATTATCTGTGAGTGAGAAGTGTTCAAATAGGCCTGTGCTGTTCATTTACATACCTAGCTAGAAAACCAAGCTGCTTTTTATCAAAACGAGGGTTAGGTTTCAATTAAGCCCTCAGTGAGGGTATAGTTTGGGTGAAAGTCCCCTGGTTCCAACAAATAAACAGCCTAAAGCTCAATCATTTTAGCACAGAATTGCTTTGAGATTTGGGGTTTGAACCCTAACCCTCAGTGCAGAATTCCTGAGTATGAACTCATTCAAACCAAAGCCAAAACAAAGGTTTTCATGAAACCCATGAAATCTAAAACACCAACGTTCTTAGCAGTGCTACAAAGCAAGCTGCAGAAAACCAGTGAAAAGACCAAACACCACAAAAAAAAATAAAAAGACAGAAAATGTAATTTTCTTCTTAGTTCTTCCTACAAAACTGGCAGGTTCTCTAATTTCTGTTTGATCTGCATCAGAAATATACAGTATCAGTAAAGTTTCATCTAAAGTCTATCTGGTACATACCTGGTAGCAGCTGCAAATCAAGGAACTCTCCCGTTGAAAGCAGAATCTGAATCATAGGGTGACAGGCCAGATATATGTTTTCAACACATTCATGGAAGTTATCAAACATAGTACTGTATGATTTCACTTCACAAATATTTTTTATGGAAGTGAAATGTTATTGGCAAGTTCTGGAAAACCTGCAAAATGAGTTACATATCCCAGCATCACCCTGATGGACCAGATTTGCACCATCTGACAGAATGTCACTGTCAATTCATTTGGGCTCTGGTCCAGAGTAATCTTCAAGCAAGTCTTGAAACATGGCAACAGTCTTCTCCAAGGATTCGTATGTTTTCTATGAAGAACTTTCTCTAGTTCTTCATAGAGGTTGGAGCTGTGTTAACAGGTGAATGGTAAACCCGAAGCTCATTCTTGCATAAAGTAGAAGCACAAAACTCTCCTTTTTAGTAATTTTATTAATAATAAAAAATGAACATATAAATGGACTTCTTAGCATTATCAAAATCAAGTCGGTGACATAAAATAATCAGCAAGAGTGATTCTTCTACATCCCTTGTGTCCCCTACCCCCACAGCATACGGTTCCCATTCTCTTCGGGTGGAAACTGTGGGAAAATTCCATCCTGTGTATCTGTCAAGCCAAGTCTTCATCTGTGACCAGAACAATGAAGACAGAGAATCTGGAGATCATTTCCCTCAACACTGTCTTGGACATGCTGATATTATCATGACATTGTAGAGCATCCATACCCCCTGTGTCATGATTATATCTCAAAAAAATGTGGGCATATCTGCACAGTGATTCACCATTAGGTTAAAATGAGTAAAGTCAAATAGAAACTTTTATTGCCCCTTGTTTTAGAATATAACAGAAAATACTTGACATCTGGTCTTTTTTAATGGCATCTGGAGTTGTGTCTAAGGAGATACTGCAAATTCAGTCTCATCAATTTCATTTGAATTTCAGTATGAGCTATTTTAGCAGAACAAAAACTTTTCATTTTAGAACTAGTTAAACTTACAAAGCAAGAAGAAAGACACTCTGTAAAGTTCCTTTGGTTAAAATCAGTGTCTGTACATAGTACACCCTTTGATCTCCGGACAAGAAAGAGCAACCCCAGCTTAGAGGCAGGATGAGAAGGAGAAGCTGAAGAAACAAAACATTCATTGAAAGGGACTAGCAACTAGCTGTCATTCCACCTCAGGGCGGGACACTTTCTGCTACATTTTGAAATTGCTTTTTGATTTCCGGCTTGCTATATATTTTCTTTCATGTACAAAAAACTTACCACCAGCTTCTGACATTTCAGATGAGCCATTCACCATTCTACAGCCTTCACTCAGCATTATCTTATATCTTCCAGCAATCATTCGGAGACCTTCCCACTGCTGGTGTGGACCTGCTCCTGAGGGACACAGCATCACATGTGTTAGGGTTTGCTGGCAAAGAGACTGCATAGGTTCAATAGACCTCTTGGCTGCTGCATGGACATGGGCTCCTACTCTCAAATACTTCTCCTGTCTTCAGTGTAAATAGTTGCATGAATTATGTGAATAAAAACTGACAGGTTCTGACTCATGAGGAATATACAAGGGGTTTTGGTAGTTAATTCCAGCTCTGCAATGAACTGAGTCATAGTTCAGCAAATCAGCAGATAGTTTGGGTGCACTACCAAATTCATAAAGCTGCTATGTTTTGGTCTTCAGAAGGGACAGAGATATCTGTGGTGTTACCACTGAGCAGCAGCACTATAGCATTGTTGCTTCGCCACTGGTGGAGTTGGAGGCAGAAAGACGAAGACTGAAACTCTCTGACTTTTAATCTACATTACATCAGCTTAAAACTGGGACAAACTTAAGACAGATATGGCCAGTAACCAAAAGTTACTGCAGTTCTGCTGCCAGGCAATAACTTACTAAGTTGCTATAACTCAGCTGTCTGTCTGAACACATTCAGTTAATGAAGATTCAGTAATTGGGGTTTTTTTAACCATGCTGAGATTTCCATTAAAAGCATGCAATTTTGGGTTTTGAATGTGGCTGCTGGGCTTTGAAAGAAAGGAGGAAGTTACTTCTCATGCATAGAGAAAAATTAGAGCTTAGAGTTTCTTCTTGTTTATCCTGATTACTATCAAATGGCTCCCACACTCACTTTCCAAATAGCATTCATCCTCATCTCATTACCAATACTGTTCCTATTTAGCAAGGAAAACAACGAGTTCCAGGAGCACCTTGACCCTGTGTTCTAGCTGTCCAAGTATTGCTAACCTAACAAGTGCAAAATAAGCGGTTGAGAACACTTAACATGTGGCGACAGAACTGAACGCTTGCAAGCATATTGGCGCACTGCAAGAACATCAACAGCAATAGGATAAGTTGTATCTCTACTCATTGGGCCAAATTCTGCTGCCTTTCTTCAATGCAGCTACCCCAGTGAAATCAGCTGAGTGACTCCAGATTTTTATTCATGTAATGGAAAGCAGAATATGACTCACCATCTGGAATCAATTTGGAAAGAAGTCTAGTTGTGACTTTTATCTACATCTTATTGCATTGTTCATTTTCTTCATTTTCTGATTTCTGTTTTTCTTGGTTTCCTTGCATGTTGATAAGCAATCTGAATGCCTGCAGAGGACTTAAGTTAATATTAAATATCTGAAAGTAAAGGTACCTAGAGAAATAGTTGGCCTATCCTATTTCCTAGCCAACATCCAAGTTTCTTGTTGTTGTTACCACACAGAACTTTGACCCAAATCATCACCAACCCAAACTGAAAGCGTGAGTGTTTAAATAAGTCATAGAAGAGTATTTACCTCTTGAATAACGTGTCCAGAACCTGCTGCATGTTTATACAATCACAGCTTTTGCAGAATGGGAGGAATTCTGCTCCTTGAGCTGAATACTCCACAGACCTCAAACAATGGACTCGACAGCTCCTGGGCGCTGCAGCCCCTGCTTCCAGGGGTTCCACACATCTGGATTTCTTTCACAGCTACAGTGCTGGGTTCACTATAGACCCCACATCCATCACACAAGTTACAACAGACATGGCAGGCTGGCAAACCCATGTGGCTTTCATCTTACCAAGGATGCTCTTGAGTATGAGGCACCAAACGCTAGATGGATTGGCACATCAGAAATGTCTTTGCTGGGATTCTCTGTTTTGACAACTTTGGGAACAGAAAGCAAAACAAAGATCTATGAATTTCTGGCCAAATCAGTGGGCATGAGATTTGTGCTGCTATTCCAGTGGAAGGCCTGGGATGAAGCGCATGGCAGCATTTGAGATTTATATGTGGGATTTTTTCCAGAGAGCTTATGTATGTCTGGAAAATCATTTTGAACCCATGCACTTCAGATACAATTAAACACTTCATTAATTCCATCTTAAAAACCATAGATGTAATATTTTAATTTGAAAGGGGGAATTGACCTTAAAGCATAATGTTTTCTTGAGGTATAAGCATGAGTAACGTAGGGGGTTTTATGAAATAAAGGGACAGATAAAGTCACTAAAACAAACTATTGGCGCATAACTAAATGTTTAAGAATGTTATATTTGGAGAGTGCTCTTAGAGATTGATACAACTGTTATCATTCAGTGAAAGCAAAATAATCTTCTGTACACAAATAAGAAACATAATAAGAGCAGTTAGAACAGTCGAATGTTTTTTATCAGTGCAATCTCCTACAAGATTGAAAACAGAAAAGGTAAGTGAACTCTCTCCAGCACAACACTAGATTTTCATGAAATTGTGAAACTTCTGGAAATTTCTCAGAGATGGACAAAGCCAGTCCTATGCAACTATTTAAATGTTGCAAATGAGACACAGCAGAAGTAGATCTGAATAACTGGCATTGTACTTTGTAGAAAAGAAGCAAAGGATAATTATTTCATTAGTGTCAACTAGTTAAAGAAAAAGCCTAAGACCCTTTTCTTAAGATAGAGGCAACAAGAAACAAATTTGTCTGAAAGTAATAGCAGTGTACTTTCAGCAACATTTATGAAAGACATTTTATATTAATGCCCAGTGACATTTTGAATAAGAAATGAGCGCTCTGATAACTTGATACAGCCTTATGAAACAGTCTGAAGCTGGACAACTGAATAGGTCTCCGAAGAGAAATGATAAGTGAAAAATCCATTCTAGTTCTACAGCTCTGAAGTAAACTTGAACAGTCATGTTCCTGCTTGCTTATTTCATGAGAAAGTTGAAGATGACACAGAAAGAAAGTACTTAAGAAGCCAGGTCACAGACACAGAGTCACCTGGACTGCTGTGTGAAAAAAGCATGGCTATAAATCTGAGTTCCAGCACAGCCAAGTGCAGGACACCTAGCTATGCAAAGTGAATGCTGCCAAGACAGCAGACTACATCTGGCAAGCTGTAGCTCTGCAAATAACTTGGGATCTGGAGGTGTCCCTAATGCTGTGCTACAGCTGAAAGAATTCTTTATTGCAGGGTTGGATGAGGAAATGTGATACTAATAGACAGGACAAGGAAAGTCACCACACATTTACTCTGGGAGCTCATGCCCAACTCTGTACCGACTATGAAGGAACCATCAAGAGTACAGAAAATACTTGGAAAATGAAAAAAAGGATTGAAATTGTTGCCTCATACTCAGGAACTCAACAGATTCCTGTGTAAAAGAGAATATAATAGGGTGACTTGCTTGGCAACACCAGTGTTGTAATTCTTCAGAGCTGCAAAACATCAAATTATAAGAACCTTAACTGTCTGAGCACTGGAGCTAGACAAATTCTCTACAGTGACTGATTAGCCACTAGGACAGCTTAATAAGGTTATAGTGAATTCCCATCATAGGCCATTTTAAACCAGAATTAGAATGTTTTCTAAATCAGATGATTTTTGGAATGAGAAATAGCTTACCAAAGATCTATGTCTAAATAATACTGGAGGTCAGACTAAAGGATGATACTCCCTCCATATGGTTTTGTAGTCTCCAAGCTGAAGTCTCAGAATAAGCTTCAAAGGGAAGGAACTGGCGTTCTAACATGTCTATTTAGCATTTACTTTGAAAGTGTTTGGATCTGATTGACAAAATGCATTCTTCAGTGTTAGTCTGCAGCAAAGTTACGGTATTTTTAATCCTACTACCAAATTTTAACAACCAGTCTTTACTAGTTTAGATTGTCTTCAGCAGAAATACTTGTTAGGAAGAAGCTGCCCTCTGAACAGCCGGTAAATTAGACAAATTCCCTTATAAAAGAAGTTTAGAACTGAGGGAAAGAAACTTTGTGCAAGATTAGATTAACATAACTATTTACTTCCAAAAGGAAAAACCTTAAGGACAATGCCATAGCATGTGTATCAAGTCACTTGTCTCAGTTCCAGAACTAATTACTATTACAAATATTGACTCTGTGCATCCCGCCAGTGATCCAGCAAGTTGTCTCTTACTAAATTTTCTTTGAATCAGTCCCAGCCTCAGAACTATATGAGACTGTTCTATTGGTGTTTATATAGACCTCGGGCCAGAGCATGTGATTAACTCCGGCTGCTTTGACTGCTTCAACAATACAGGATATCTACAAGTTGGACCACTCTTGATGGAGGGAGGTTTTTCCTTCCAGCAGGGTTTTTTTTCAGCAGTGTAAGTCCTTGCTAAAAGGCTTAGTAAAGTGAAAAAAAGCTATATCAGAACATAATTCTGTCAGGTGATATAAAATTTCTTCTTTGCCCTTCATGACCTAGACTGAAGAAACCAGAAAATTTATTTCTTTGGGGCAAAAACAGAGGAGTTTTCTTCTTTATTCTCATTTGATACCAGTGCCAGTACACTCTGTTAGTATGTTACATTTTTCCATCTCTGGATAACACTGGATAAAAACAAAATTATATGATATAAAGACACACAAAACAAGGCACAAAAAAGGAAGGCTAAGGAATACAAAAGCTCTATCAGCTTTGGCAATATATCAGCCAAAAAAAACAAACAACAATAACAACCACAAACAAACTAAATCCAAAACATAAAACCCAAAAATTGTCCACAAAATTCAAAACATTTAAACAGGAGATTTCTAAAATCACATGCTTTAGGTTTTTTCTATGATTATATTTTTTATTTATTTGAACTGACCTAAGTCTTTAAAGTACAGTTAAAAAAGAGGGTTAAGTAACACTAACAGGACTTCTGTATGTTAAAATTGTTGAATGTCTTAAAACTTTCTCCATTTCTTTTTCCTCTCATTCTTTCCTTTCATAATGCAGCTGTGGAATGGAGAAATCCATTATTCATATGCAAGGCTAGAATTCCCCCACTAAACCATTTTATTATTTTTTCTAGAATAATTTTAATACTGACTTGAATTCCATGCAATTGGATGAGATTCATCCAATTCATGCCTTCAGTCACTTGCACATTCCTAAAACTGTCGGTGAAAATTGTGGTGAAATCTGGGTTGTGCTACAAGGTGAAAAACATCAAGCTCCGTTCCTTCTGAAAGACTGAGTTTGCTGGTTTAAACTTGGAGCAAACCATCTGTCAGTGTCTAGCCCTTGTAGATCTATTTGCCCTGGTACACATTAGCTCCCATTAGAAATGCTGAGGGATAGGGCACAGCACATCAACATGGAGCATATCTGTTATTGTAGCTTAAATACTGCTCTTCCTGCTGCAACAGAGTGTATATTGGAGTACCTAAAACCTCTCACGAATTCCCATGCTATGCTAAATGAGAAGTGTTTAGAAATGTCATCCTTCTCAGGAAGTGAATTGTACAACTGTACTTCAGACAAAAATGCTTACTGTTGCTTAAACTCAGTTTATGAAAAGTAAAAGCTTTTATTTACTTCATTTACTTTGGTTCTTACTTTGTAACTGTTTCTGTGAGAGGATTCTTCTCTTTTTGTTCTGTAGAAAGTGCAGGATCATCTTTATTAATGAAAATTTGTATAAAAGTATGTTTAATCATCAGTCATTTAGAATAACTGCTAATTATTTTAGTGATAGAAACTCATTAACTGGGCTCATGTGAGCATTTATATTTTGATTTATATTCATACTCTGTGGAAAAAAAATACTTCTACTTTTTTGGAAGTCTGACACTAACCTAGTTTTTAAAACCCCATTTAAACAAAAATAATACTGTCTATGCAAGATGCTTCTTTATTAGTTTATATGAAGGATCCTACAGGAGAACAAGTCCAGCACTATCTTCTCAATGGGAAATTGAGAGGAGAAGGGTATAAGAAATTTTGTCCTAGGTACCAAATCTGGTGATGAACATGTTGGGCATCTTGCTTTAGACATTAATTAAGCAGAGAAGAAACATAAGAGTCATCATCACAGTCAGAGATACTATTGGAAAGGTGGTGTGTGGCACCTCTCTCTGAGAGGGTTAGAAATTATTCTTTTCCAAGTAGGCATATTGAGAGCAGAACACCATTTTGCATTGCGTCTGAGAGACAGCAATAAGACTGAATGATATGCCAGGAAAAGGCAGTTTGTTTTCTTTGTATTGGCAATATGGAGTTTGAACTTGACTCATCTTTTCATCAAATTAGTAGTGGAGCAGACAGCAGACAATTTATCTTGTAGACCATCTTAGATCTGACACCTGAAACTCCCTCTGTCCAAATTCAGCACTTTATTTTGGCAAGCAGTTATGTGTTCAGTTTTTAGGTCTTTACTTCTTGGATGAACTACTTTACAGTAGTTCAGGAAGTAACATTTTAAATAATCCAGTACAAGAAAGGAGGCCATTTTCTCATATGCTATTGCAACCATCCAAAGCTATTCCTTTCATGATCTAAAAGAAAAGGGAAGGGATAAAAAAATGTTTTGAGGGAATTGCCAATAAAAGCCATTTATTTTGTATTTCACTTTTCAGTCTTTTTTTTAGTATTCAACAGTCTCAAATTGTGAAGCAGTTCATTTAATAAGATGTCAATAATTTTGGAAACAACATCAGAACTAATCTTCTTGTCAAATAAGCCTGTTGTGATATATTAGTAATGAATAGCACCTTCAGCCCCAACTCTTACTAACTCCTGCAATGCTAAGTTGGCATCATTATAAAGTTCATGGGTCTTTTCTTTCCTGACCAAAACAGTGAAAGATTTTATCAAGATATGAAGTACATTCCAGCAATATGGACAATTTCTTTATTGCTAAAAGTGTAGCTTTAAAAATCTATAGATCCTACTTATGAACAAAAAATTCCTTATACAGCTGTATTGTGTTGTTTCCACATTTGTTTGAACACAGGAGTCTGGCTAAGGAATATACAAACGGTTCATAAAAACATGCCTATGTTACACATGTGTGAACCACATGGAAAGTAACATGGATTTCAAACTCAGGGCATGGGTTTCCCTTTTTATAACTATTCGAAGTAAAAATATTCTAAGTAGGGACATTTTTTCAATAACATTTTTTGAAACCTTAACCTCAGAGGGTATCAAAAATACCTCTCGTGAGATATAGGGCCACACAAATTGCAGACAGCTGCTTGGAAAAGTTAACACCCACCTGAAAAAGCAAAAGGGATGAAGTTTCCACAGCTCAATCCTTTAAGTAAGTGAGAACCATACCTGGAAGACTGACCAGAGGTATCCTCCATTTACATCCATATCTCTTAACTTTAAATTCCTGGTCAAAATGTAAAAGATGGTTTATTCTGTTGACAACATATTACATAAAATAAACCAGGAGACAGAAGGCGTAGTTCACATAATCACTGGCAGCAATGAGGTTTCCCATTTGCATATGGTGCAGCTGACAAGCTTGAAGGATAGGATGCCATCCAGCAGGACCTGGACAATGTTAACAAGTGGCCCCATGGAAACCTCATGTAGTTCAACAAAGTCAAGTGCAAGGTGCTGCACCAGGGATGGGGCAACCCCCAACATCAATAGAGGCGGGAGAATGAACAGATTGAGAGCAGCCCTGCTGAGAAGGACTTGGGGGTGCTGGTGGATGAGAGACCGGACATGATCCATGACCTACAGCCCAGAAGACCAAACACATCCTGAGCTACATCAAAACAAGTGTGAACACCAGACTGAGAGAAGTGATTCTGCCCCTTTAGTCCGCTCTTGTGAGACCTCATCCGGAGTACTGCGTCCAGCTCTGGGATCCCCAACACAGCTAGAACATGTTTAGGTGCTTATTATTGCACAAAGAGGGAACATACAGTTGCTGACTAATAATTTTACCGTCATAAACCAGGATGTAAGATGGCTCTGTTTATCAGTCACACAACACAAGGATATCAGCTCCAACAGGGCTGTTCTACAGGCTCAACAGATAGATCAAATGAAGCTCTATTCTGCTTCTCATATAGTCTCTACTGGAGCTTTCCTCAAGCCACTCAACTCTCATTTTAACATAAATTGTAAATCATCCCAGTTTCTTAACTGACGTATGTGTGTGTGAACTGAATTACTCTGGATATTGCGTGTCTGTGTTTGTTTATTCCACGGTGCAATAATGACAGGAATCTGTATATTGGGTCTGGCTCAGATAGGAGTTCTGTGTCAGCTCTCAGATCTGACAAGATCTTTCACAAGAGAGTATCCAATGAGCACTGGAAGGTTGTTCCTTGTGCTGCAATATTTTCTTCAGTGTTTTGTTGTAAAGCACTACAGCTAAGAGCACAGAATCATTATTTTGTCAATTATTTTGCCAGTTCAGGCTATCTTTTAAAATGCTTCTTGGCTTTGCACTCTGATGCCTTTGCTCCTACAAAAGTGATTGACCAAAGTACAAAACTGAGAAAACTCCTTCTAGAGTAGTCAAAACTTAAATTCAGAGAGCATTAACAGTAAATTTGTTTCAATTATTTTGAAGGTAGAAAAAGAAAGCTGTCACAGATTCAGATGAGGTGTTAATGAGCACAGCAAAGAGTCTGTAGTGAAAAAAAAAAAGAAAAGGACTGGAAAGAAGGCAACAAAAGTAGAAGCAGTAAGAGCAAGAATAGATAAGCATAGAATTTGATAGACACGGAAAGAGAAAAGCTCCACTGTTTCCAGGTAGTGTAAATGAAATAAGAGTCATTCCCAGTGTTCTTAATATTTTTGTTATAAACAAAGAAAATGAGGCAAGATTATTTTAAGGTATCAGTAATGTCAGCTCCAGTTCCAAGTCCATCTTTAAGAACTGTTGATGGAAGGGCAGAGGGAGCAATATGAATGCATATATTGTGAGTGCCATCACATAAAAATGAGAATTAAAATAAAGTCTAATTATGGGAAACCCACAGCATGGTGCAAATGAAGAAAAACAATGGTCTAGCAAATGCAATAGTGACAAATGGTGACTCTGGGGGTTTCTGCTATGGCTTCTGTTTTAGGAATGAGAACCGGGGTGACTACTAGCAAAAAAAAAAAATAGATTTATCTGGAAACCGATTTGTGCAGCTGTGGAAAACAATCCTCCTAAGAGTGCACCTTAAGTCACCTGTCACTCTGAGGCCAGAATAGCTGAAGTGGTGACTGATCCCGTGTGCCAGAGCCACCCCGTCCCGCATCAGCAGGCAAGAGACTGAGCATGCTCCAGCAGAGACATCAGAAGTGCAAATCACATATATAACTCTTATCATGGAAAGTATATATTCTCATTGCCTCCACTGTCAGATACTCTGAAGCCATGGAAAATGCCACAAAAGATAAGCCATACATGTCTTTGTTCGTTCCACTTGTTTGAATTGTTCTCTGCTCTGCTCAGTGAGTTCTTTATCAGCTCCTTTTGTACAAACGTATCAGTCTGTTTCTGATAAGTATTGCTGATATTATTACTGCTGAAGGATTGCTTGGTGCATTTATTTCTGAACAATGAAAATGGCCCATGTAATCAGGGATTTATCCACTTATCTCTTAAGATATTTAGTTAAATTTTGGGGTCCTCTTGCCTGTTGATATTTGAATCACATCTCCATCTAGCCATAAAAACAGAAGAGCTGGGAGTGGTGGAGTACTCTATACCCCACTGCCTCAAACACAGAAGATCTCAGGACTCAGCTTAACAAGCTGGGAAAACTCTAGTTTAGCCTTGATGCTTGGCACCACTTTCAGCAGAGGGCTAAGCAGCTGAAGAAATCCTAGGATCATTATTCATTTCAACAGTGTTTAATTTTTCTAGCACAAAATGCTGATTCAGAGCAATGTCAGTGCATACTTGATAGCAGAAATACTTTTTTTCACTTGAATGCTAGAAAAGTGAACAGAAAGAATTTCCTTAGCCTCAGAGGGGAAAAGAAGAAGTAGATCAAATCCAGTATTTGTCAAGAGAGAATTAAGGAGAAAACATCTCTGCCAGGCTCTTTGTGATGGATGTGATATTATCTCAAATACATCAAAGTCAAAGGCAAACTGTGGAATTCATAGAAATCAGATTATCTGCTATCCATCTAAACGTTTTTGAAATCTGTAACTGTGATGTCATCAAAGAAAAGCCATTTTTCGTCTGTTTTTTACTAACCGGTATAATTTTGGAGAATATAAAATTGTACTGGAAATTCCCACTGAGCCAAATCTAATTTTTAGATGATGTGACATTTGGTTTCCTAGAGTTATATTGGAAACATCTGGTAGAAAAGGTTACTTCTTGAACTGTATTTAAAAAAATTTCCTCTCCAACCATCCTAATTAATCTTCAGAGACATTAGCACTGGCAGTAGTTCATTTAATGTATTTCAAAAATACAATTTGAAGTATGATCACTGGGTGATTATTTTGTTGATACTTACACAGTGTCAATAATAGCTCTGTAGCTAAAGCTGTTGTAATAAACCCGGGTTTTAGCTCTTCTTAATTGTCCAGGGTAGCACAGTTCACTAAGCATGTCACTTGGCACAACTCCTTGCAAAGTTTGTTTATAAAAGGGGTAGGAAAAGAAGGGGGGGCTGAAAGTGAAAGATGCAAAGCTGGCAAGCACAATTGCCCATTGACACCCAGGCCCTCTTATGCTGAGCAGCTGCGGCACCTCTGGATGAAGCCATCCAGTTCAGAGCCCGGAGTCTCTACCTGGCTTGATGGCAAGACACAGCACTTTCCCAGAGCCCTGAGCTGGGGAGCCATAAGAGACAAGTGCACCTTGGAACTGCAGCATTTTGCAGAGGTCTCGAGGGTGTCCAGGATGATTTCCTTGTGCTGGATTGAACTTTAACACCAGATGGTATAAAAGTGCCTGATTGATCTTGAATGCACTGTGGATACTTTTATTTAGCCCACTGAGTTTTGAGTCCAATCCAATAAATATGATGACAATTAATCTGCTGTTACCTGTGATAGCCAGGTTTAAAAAACCTGCAGTTTTACTTCTCTGTTGTTGCCATTATTATACTTACTAGCTGTGTTCAATGTATGAACAGGCGTAAGAGCAAATAACACTTTTAAACTTTGCCTCTATTATCAAGAGACCATCTAGTACAGCTGTACTCAGAGATGTTTAATTAAAAATAAATATCTCAGTGTTTAACAGAGCACTCCAATCTTATTACCCACAGAGCTATCTGCCTGGAACATGATTCATTTAAATGCACCCTCCCTCTGAGAGCTTTTTAATTTAATTATTTTTGTTAGTTTTTTCTGTTACTACGGTTATAAGATACTACAGAGGTTTATACATGACATCAGTTCGAATAGTAAAAAAAAATTCAGAAACAACAAAAAATCAATCATGCTGTGAGAACATTTCTGAATTTCCCCCTTAATTTTCACATGAGACACTTCCAAATTTAAACAACTGAAACTCCTCTACCCAGGTGAATTTTGTATGTAAAATTTTACTGTTTTAAAATTTTTAAAATTTAGTGAGTTTATTGTATTTGCTATTTATGTGCTGCTTATGACCACTAAAGGAGTCTAGTGACAGGGAAATTAATGAAAATTAAAGAGTTTCTACCCAGAGGCAAAGATGTGCATCTGTCTTTTACTTTTTAAAAAACTAAGAAGTTTGAAATATTATGGAGTCAGTAAAGAAACTACAGCTATTTCTAATTATTACTGTGTCTGACAGGATGCACATGTTTATGGAATAATCTATGCATAACATGAAAAAAACTCTTTTTACTGTTTTTGAAACAATGTTTACATCAGAGTAAAACATATGTGAGATAAAAGAACAAAGCAGAAATCCCTAGTTGCTAGTCCTATTTGAGAACTATATATAGAATATTTACAACATTTTTGGTATGGCAGAACTCTGTGTGTCATAATGATTAATTAACAGACATGAAAAAATCAAGACCGTGAAGGGCTGAGGAAGATACAGTATCACCTAAACTCTCAGAATAGGTAGAAAGGAACATTTGGATTTGTCAGGGGCTTTCTGCAAAGTTTTGTTATTACTCAAAAGGCACCTGGGCCCAAAGGATCAAGTGGAAGCAATTTTACAAATCAAAGGAAATAAACTATGTGAAAAGATTATGAGTAACTAGTTTACTCAAAGGACTTGTAACAGGATCTGGAGCTTTCATCCTTGCCCAATTAACAGTGACCAAGACTAAGTCTCATCAGGAATAAAATGGGCAGATGTTCCCATCACAAAATCACCACTACAGCTGACACCAATTGACTTTCTTATTGGTCATGTCAACAAAGAACCGATGATTACATGACTATGAAATATTGTTCTTCCAGAAAGGCTTTATGATGGCTGAAGAATGATGTCTAGACTGTGTCTAAACTGGGAACAGACATTGCTTGGGCTCCTGTGCGAGGAACTGGAACTGGCCTGATTCTTTTATGGGACACAGATATTGTAAATCAGAATTGCTGACTTAGAGCAACTTTAGTGATACCCGTGGAAACGGTTCAACCTAAAATTTGTGGATGGAAGGACTGGGTTGGATCACTGGGTAGATGGAGCTCTTCACCATTTTTCTCAACCAGCAAGTTGCCCTGGGTGCCACCTGCAGAAGAAGACGCTTGCCTGAAGTGCAACCCTCTTGTTAAGAGTTCTGCTGGTAGAGCTGTTGAGCAACAAAAGAACAGTCTGACCAAAATCATTTTATTGGCAAATGGGAAATGCTTTTAAGTGATCCTTCCAGTTCCTCAGTGGAGTAAGATGTACAATGGTATGCCCCCTCTTGGTTTAGATGACTGTTTTTTAGCCATTTAGATATAAAAAGATATCATTTGAATTATCCTAACTTTCCTTCAATATTTATTTCACGTTTTCCATACCTTCCACTAGTTCTATAAATAGAATAATATTTAGTTAGCTAAAATGACATTATTTAAGTGTGACTACTGTGTCTGGAGATAATGTGAGCAAATGTTGGCATAAAATTTATAGGTACAGAAACATAAATAATTCTTTAATAAATCTTTTCAATCTTAACATAATCAGTGAGAAAATAGACCAGTTGCTGTTCCCCCACCAACCATAAAAACATAAGCTTAAAGCAGGATTGGTCAATCGATGGAAGACTTAATTTTGGATAAGAGACATTTTTAAGTAAAAAGCTGTTTATTTAGCCAGGGAAGTTTGGCTGTAGTGAGTAGGCATCAGAATTGTTTATTATTGGAACCCAGAAGCACATTAATTATGTGATTTGAGTGACTGGGTAGCATCAGCCCCACAGGTTTTGCACGTCAAATGCCCTCATCTTGCATGGTGTAAACTGACCCCTGAAGTGCGGGTCTGTGCACCAGGGGTTAAAGGAGGACCCTCTTTCATCCCCACCCAGGGTCTGCCAGGGTGGCTGCACCACAAATTTATGTTTTGGAGAGATCAGAGTGCTTTGATATACTGCACAGGGCAGCAGCATAGCTTCAATTTCACTTACATGTTGTGATTTCCTATGAAAGATCATCTGTCATTGGGAGTTCTTGTAACACATTTGCAAATAAGGTCAAACAATTTGTTCAGAGGTGAACACAGTAAGTATAAACACATTGTAAATATTTGAGTATGAGTTTAATGGTGTTTGAGAGGCTCACACAAAAAACCTCACAAATAAAATCGCTATATTTAAAAACAAATTAGAAACTTGCACATTATTTTATAGCCTTTGGTGGGCATTCATCATCATTATGGATACTTCTGTTTATTTGGGTTAGTGTGGGGGGAAAAGGAACATTTAGAAGGGCCCAGTGAGGGTGGGCAGGGCGGTGCGGGGGTGTCAGCAGGGCCCCGGTGCTCCATCCAGCCCCTGCCATCACCAGCTGCCACTGCAGCCCTGTGTGCGCTGCGGCCCCGGGGACCAACTGTGCCCTCCCACTCAAAAACCCATTAGGCTTGCCCAAGAGCTGTTTTCAAAGAGCAATTACGGTGTACAGGACCATCAGCTTTGGTGTAGCAGCATTCTTGGGGGGGACTGACCCAGCGATGGGCAGTGAAGGGATGGGTGGGCTCTGTGGGCAGCACATGGTGTGCTTTGGCTCCCCAGGTGGGGAACAAAGGGTGTTCAGTGTGAAAAACTCCATGTGGTTCTGTGCTGCGTTTCCTGGACATGCTTCACTCTCTGAGGAAGATAAAGTGAAGCTGAATTCCCCCAAAATTACCTTAGTTCCACTGTGCTTAGGACTGGAGAAACCCCCATTTTGCTCCAGATGTATTGATCAAAGCACTAATGGGAACTTCTTGTAAATCCACCCTCAGTCCTGCCATAACCTCCATGGAGAAGGCTCCTTACAGAAACATGTATGGCCATATTCCAGCACACTCCTGCCAAATTTCTTTCACAAGGACTTTCAGGTCCCCTTCATACCACTGCATTTTGATATGCCTTTTGGAGAGAAAAATTAAGATATTTTCAGAGTACTGCCCTCCAGATTTACATCCCACTGTAATCTCCGAGCAGTTAGATTTGAAGAGTATTAAACCTACTGATTTCTGATTCCAAAATGGTAAAAATATAGCCTTGAAGTAAGTCCGAGAGTCATGATTTTCAGGACTGCAATATCCGTACTCCAGCTGTTTGTACAGGGCCCAACCCTGCAAACAGTTTTGTAGAGAAAGTGAGGAAAGCCATACCTGAGTGTAGACATTTCCAAGCTTACATTTCCAGCTACTAAACTTTTTTGAAACAGAGAACTATGTGTATGTGGAACTGTACCTAAAGCATTTGGTGTTTTGGGGGAGCACTGTAATAAATCATCATAATAATTGTGTATACCTATGCAAATTAAATTACACAAAATATGTAAAAAACCAGTGGTTTAAAATATAAATATATAGGTGGGACTCCTAGCATCAAAAGCAACCTCTTTGTCCAGTAGAATACTAAAAATGGTATAGGTAAAAAATTCCAGTTAATTAATCTTACTTTTGATCTTTTTGAGTGAAATTCATCCCAGGGTTTCATCTGGTCTCTCATGAAGCCATACTACAAATCATATGATGTGTAGTGGACAAAGAGAATTATTTTGCTAAAGCTGAAGCCAAGTATTCCAATGTTGTGCTGTCATTTTTTAGATTTTTTTTTCCCCTTTCCTTGGCATTATAAATTGCAATGGTCAGATACACTTCATACCTGCTATAGAGTACTGTTAAGAAAATGGATTCTAGGTGCCAAAATAGCAAGGAGTGCCGGCAGCTGCTCTGGGACCTCCGTGTTAGTGAGCCTGTGTGTGAATAGCTCGTTTCCTTCGTGGCTGTGGCTGGAGCAGTGAGCACTGCAATGCTTTTCACAGCTCCTCGGGGAAGGGCGTCTATTGCGTAGGGACTGACCTTCCTGTCAGCCCCTGAGACACCACAAACCAAACCTGGGGGAGGATTGGACTTCAACTGTTTCTCCTCAGCCAAGATCACACCCTTCTGGAGATTGCTTTGTCCCAGCACAGAAGTGTGAGCTGCTGCAGTAATTCTGCCATGAATGAGAGCCTTTCTTTTGAGTCATATACTTTTGTTTCCAGCCTACAGTGTCTTGGCTTACTACTGGGCTGGAGATTATCCCTCCAAAAAGCCAGAGCCTGGAAAATGAGCCATTTTCAGCAGCTATGAAACTAGGTTTCAAAAAGTGTTTCCCTCTTCATATATATATACACGTGTGTGTGTGTGTGTATGTATGAATTGGTTTCAATACAGGGAAACTATGTAAATTATTGTAATAATAAAAAATATAATAACGTTTTTTAGGACTTTAATAGGAAAATTTAATAACAATAATATTATCATTACCATTATAACTATTACTAGTAGAATAACACTGTTATAGTTAAGACTTCATTTTTCTAGGTGCCAGTCAAACATTATGAATTGAACTCTTTTTTTTTCAAAGCAGCAAAAGACTCAATCTCACAGGAAACTCCATGCAGGCAAATCCCAAATGAGTGCAGTTGGGTCTTTGATAGCTTGTGAAAACAACCCAGCAATGGCTGCAGGAGGATGGTGATGCAAGTAAGGGCCATAGAAAAATTGATGAAAAAGAAAAGGTGGGAACTGCTACACATATACAAGGAGATATTTATATCAGCAGTCTGAATTCAATTCTCTCCTACCCTTAAAATCCTATCAAAACTGCTGCAGGCAGCACCAGAGTCATACGGGTACAATTTATGGTAGAATTTGGCACAGACTGTGTTTCTCCAGTCCACAGGGTTGGGGTTCCTCAAAAGTCTGATCAATTAACTTAAAAATGCCTTGTGTAGTCATATTATGCTGTCTTAATGTAAGATAATATATTGTTATTACTTCATAAGATCAAATACGAAGTTTATGAAAAGAAATCCTCGGCACTGCAGAAGCTGTGACACTATACATACTTAAAAGAGAATACTGTAACACAGAGAAGTTCTGAATTCTTTAATATTTTTTTTTAAAATTCCTTCATTTCTGGAGTTTCTGGAATTTCTTCCTTACTAGAGCACTCCAAAACATCACATGTCAAACACACTGGAGACTAGGCTGAAATCTTGTCCTTTGCTCATCCTTTTAATGCCTTACTTTTGAATCTCCTGTGGTTGGCCTTTTTTCATCAGGCCCTCTAAAAGAGGATTGTCATCAGCACAGATCTACCTCTGACTACGTCATACGTCATATGTTACATTTCAGCCTTTCTGTATCAGAAACTAAATGCTTCGGGTTCTACATTAAAGCTTGAAACAATGTACCCTGGCTTACAGATACCAGTCCTTCCTCCTCCCTGTATGCCTTCTAGTAGTATCCTGAAGCACATGTCAGTCTTGGGCTCTACTAACACCCGTTTCACTCTCTCTTGACTACAGAAATCCTTAAAAATACTCATTGTGCAAGAGTATGAAGTTTATGTAGATGTATCAGACTGAGTGGGGCAACAGGGTTAAAGTGTGACAGCAGAGAGAGCAGAGTCTATATCCATGAAGAATTTACTTCTCTTCTTTCCCATATTTGTTTAAGGGATATGCATACCTGGAGAGGTGGCCCAAAAAAGATGAGTCAGTAGGACATGCAATTTAAAAAAGGAGAAAAAAGGGAAATCTTTATGGAAAAGCCAAATGGAAATCAGAATGAAAGAGGAACAGAGAAAGACCACAAGGGAAGGGAGAGTGAGGCTGTAGGAAAAAGACATGAGGAAAACCTGAGGTGGGAAAGAGTATGGAAACAGGAAAAATGGCCATGCTGTGGTAGGTACAAGACAGTCAAACTAAACTTGCGGGACTACTGCTGCCCCAAATGTTTCCCCTGAAATGAGAGCCAGCTTAAACAATCCAGCCTGAAAAACTGCAGCAGGTTAGCAGCTGAGCCACACACTGGTCCTCCTTGCTTCAAGATAACCATAGAATCACAGAATACCCTGAGTTGTAAAGGACCCACAAGGATCATTGAAGTCCAACTCCTGACCCTGAACAGGACAGACCCAGGAATCACACCATGTGCCTGAGTGCATTGACCAAACACCTTGTGAACTTAGACAGGCTTGGTGCTGTGAACACTTCCCTGGGAAGCCTGTTCCAGTGCCCAAACACCCTCTTGATGAAAAGCCTTTTCCTGACAATTCATCACACAACGGTGGAGTGATTCATATCTCTTCATCCATTCAAATCCAATCTGATGCTGTAAATCTGCCCAAATCTAGTCTAAAGAGTGTACTGAGGGAGGATAGAAAACACTTTGCCTTTTCCACAAGGAGGAAAATCAAATCAGCAGAATTAGCTATCTTATGTGAAAAGAAACCCTGCTTGCCAGAGTCATATTTAAAGCTTTAGACTGACCTGAGAGATTTCCTACACTCTTTCCTCTGCCTCCCACTCCCCATACTATAGGAGGGTTTTTTCTTATTTTTAGATGTATCATGACAATAAATTTAAAACTCTTGGATCTCTCAACTCACTCTTCCTAGTTGGCGCCTCATTTGAGTAATGGGTCATGAAGTTGACATTCCTCCAGTGATGTATTGCTTGCTAGAGTGGCACTGACCACAAAAGTCAGGTCAAATAGTCTTTTAATTTAATCTTTTACAGCTAGAGATGCAAATGCTATAAAAAATGCAAAAGAGAATATCCATGTGATACTCTCACTGGGGAGAGAATCCATGGGGGAGAGAGAGAGAGAGACAGCATTAGGAGCCAGGGAGAGCTATATCTCAGGAAACATGGCTTATTTTGGGGATGAGCCAAAGACAGAATAACAAGTGAGAGGAAAATGACGGAGAGCTTCTGGGAATTTTTTCACTAGTTGATTACCTTCTGCTTAAAGGTTTGGCTCCAATGTCCTTTTAGGTGGCTTCATCCAGAATACCCTTCACAGCAGAGGAAAACTGTTACTTCTGGAAAATTAAAGCTGAGTACATTAAACTTGGGTTTCTGTCTGTGATTTTGATTAATAGTGTTTCTTAAAATATATGTTTTTTTCTGTTAGGCCATTACTCCTGATGGCACAGTCCTCAAGTTTCTGAGATTGCTGCAATTTATTACACTGTTTCTTAAAGTTTAGTGTGTCCTCTTAACTTTGTGAGGAACTAGTGTACACAAAAACAAGAACATAAAAAGAAAATAATGAACTGTTTAGCAAGCCACTACCATAGGATCATTAGTGTATGTTAATCATTTAAACAGCCAAATTTGCATTACTTTTTCAATCATTTTCCCCTGCACTTGATGGAGTAAAGTTTCTCTGATGCGATTCTATTTGATTATACAATTTGATTAGACATTCCCCAAAACCAAAAAATAGAAGGCACTTCTTTTCAAAGTTATGAGTCTTTTTTCCTATCAGTACTTTGCCATATTCCTTGGGCTGCATTCAAGGTATGTCCCTGTATTTTAGATCCTTCTAGCTTTTCAGTTTTTTCTGTTTTTCACTGAAACTGGAAGTTTTGTAAAACTACCATCAGGAAAACCATACACCAAAGCTTGTCTTGAATGAGCAGAGACACATGCTTGTACTTGCTAAGGATACTGATATAGTTTGAGCAACCTGATTCCAGGCAGGAGATTAATAGTTCTGACAACTGTCATAGATGAAGGGCAACATTTCTGCTTAATCCATAATAGTACTTTTTGTTGGTTTTCAGCCTCACATATTGTTTATGCTGATCCATCTATTCGTGTAGAAAACCAAATGTCTATATTTCATCTTTGTGGAAGGCACCCCACAGCATTTTAAAGTTGAGGAAAAAATTCTGACACTCCATTCATCACTGACACTGTAAAAATATGACATATTATGAGAATGTCTCAAGAAAGAAAAATATTTTTATTTCACTTCTCATATCTTGACCCTCTGACGTTATTTGTTTCATATTTTCAACTTATATCCACATTCTGGAGGGCTAGCAAGTCTGAGTTTCCACTAAAATGTCCTAGTATTAATGGAAACTTAGATTCTCACAAACTTCTCCTATCCCAGCAGCTAGGGCACAGAAAAAAAATAAATATCACAAGACTTTGTGATAAAATTGAAAAACTTGGCAGCACTTTTGCCTCCTGCTGATTAGGTTTTTAATCTATGAGTAATCTGATATAAAACCAATGGAGTAAGTCACCGGTAGATAGCATTCACTGTAAAGCTGGCAGAAATATGTCCTGTTTAAAAAAAACATGCTGAAGGAAGTTCCCAACCTGATAGCCTTGGTTAAGGGATATATACTCTATAAAATGTATGCACGTGTATACACACTCACAGATCAATATACACACATATATACCTACACTGTTAAAAAACCTGCACCAGGTTCCAAACTAAACAGAGCTACTTGGGTGATGTTCCTGTATGACCTCACCTTGTTAAATAAAACACCACATTGTTATTTCTCTGCTAATTTTAAATCAAGTGAACTGCACGTGTATGAAAAGAGAGAAATTTGTTTGTGGCTTGTCTCTTAAATGCCAAGCTGCCACAGAAAGAGCACAACTGTGTGATCACAAGATGATACGCTACATGAATTGAGATACACACATCCCAGGTTGGCCAGAGAAAGCATTGCTTGCATCTGACCATTACAAAACTCTGGATATTTTGAGCATTTAGATTTCTGGGGTTTATACATTCCTTGATATATAATAAATATACATGACAGCCTCTCCTTTAGACAAGACACTTGAAAAACCTCTTTCTGTCTCTTCTACTTGATCACTGATTGTGACATTACTTGTAAGAACTTAACTGCCTTCTAAATATCAGCTACCTCTGTCAAATTTATTTGAAATCAACCAGTGTTTTATAAAAGATTATTTTGGGGACAAACTGTGACTGCAAAATAAGGGAAAAAAAGGCATGTATTCAGCTAATCGAAGTAATTGTGGCTTATTTCTGTATTCTATCACAAATCCCCATGAGGAGCACTAACTGGCATTTGTAAATGGCAGCTGCTGCCTGTGAGCCAGTGTAATCAATCTTCATGCTAGTGCCGTTATTCACATAAGAATAATCAGTGACTGTGAGTCAACAGGCTGAAGTATGTACCATTTATTCCTATACACTTAGAAGTATCAAAGTAACAGCTCACCAGGGCAGAAAAGAAGGCAGTAGCTTCTTATTTTCATGCCATATTTAATAGGAATACAGTAGTTTAATAAAGGGCACTCACAAAGCCTTACCTTACACATTCATCTCACTCTATTAATAGTTTGATATTTTCAGAGAAAATGGAACCAATCCAAGAGACAATATTGCATTAATGTCTTAGTCATTCTGAACTTTGATATCAATGGCACTCTGCAGAAATGGTGATTTATAAACAGATATTTTGTTCCAAATATATGGTCTTATATATCAGTAAAGACTACAGTATAAATTCCCCAGAGAATTTATATTGCTGACTATAGGACAAAGTTCTGCTAAGTGATATTATTCTCTGGGAGAATATTTAAGGATATTATTTTTACACGTATATAGAATTAGAGAGGATATATTTTTATCTGGCATTTAAAAAGAAAGAGAGAGAACAAAGATGGTTGAGTCCTTACCAAACCGAGGAGTTATCCTAAAACTGAGAATTTGCTATGTAGATTTGAAGAGCTGAATCAATCAAAAACTTTTTCTACACAAGAACCACAGTGGACCCATATTCAATTTCGAGTGTTATGTCCACGTTCTAGTTGTTATATATGTCAATGAATCACAGATTGGCTACTATTAAAACTACATAAAGTAGTATTTCCTTTAATTTAGGTGTCCTAAATGTATTGAATCTATGTTCAGTCAAATGCCTTGAAATGTTTATATGGTGGCAGAAAGAAGAAAGAAATGGATGGCTACTCTTCTAATTGATATTCATTTTTTTGTGTTTGAAATCACTTTTAGTCTCACTGAAACCAGTTGTTTTCAGCTCATGGGCTGTTGATAAAGGGATGTATGGACTACTTTGTAAAAACTCTGCAGAAGGGAACTGCAAAGACCAATGTCAATGGTTTTCATGAAAATGGGCTCCCATCTCTCATGCTGAAAAAGTCTGACTGTGCATCTGGTAACCCACAATTCTGAATCAAAAATCCAAAGCTTAAATTTAAGAAAATATATTTTGCCTGATATTTTGTTAACCTTGGTTTTATACGTCAAATAGCTGGAATAATCATTCAAGTGGATCTTCACGTAACTGACTGGTTTTGTCATTCTTCTCTAGAGGCTTTCTCTGCATAGCATGTCTATTTACACTGATGCATCCAAAACTGAACTGTGATGCTGCTAGAAATGTATCAGTTGTTGTTTTCTATTCAATCATTATTACAATGAGATATTACTTCTGTAAAGTATTTCTCTAATCCTTCTCTTTGTCAGTTTATTATGGGAAGGCATATTCATTAAGCTGTAATATTTAAAATGCTTCATATCTCTTTCCTCAGGGAACCATGTTAGATCAAAGTCCATTACGATAATGAGAAGTTTATTATATTTTCTAATACATACTACTTTTCATTACAGCTGCAAGAATGCTGATAGATGGATGAAAGAATGAATGCTGTGGGCAAATACAAGGATTTCTAGGAGTGTCTAATGGTCCTCTTTAGTTGTTAACAAATTTCATTAAAACTCTTTTCAAAGTAATTCAAATAATAAACAGCAGTCCAACATGTTTTCTCATTACTGTTTTAATTTAAAATCAGCTATTTACTATTAATTCCAAGCATCCTATTGGTTGATAACATAAATTGCTATTTATTTTATTTTATTTCAAAACTTCTCACAAAGGGTCTAGTCAGAAGTTTTTTAAATTCCACGTAAATTACACCGGAAAGATATATTTCATCTCTTTCTCTATGCACTTTTTTCAAGAAATTCTTGAAAGATAGAGCAGCACAATTTGCCCTTACAGAAGCTGTGTCAGTTGGTCCTTATCGAACTATGCTTATCTTAATGTGTAATCTAGTTGAAGTAGATTCCATTTGAGGTCTTATCTTCCCCAACTAGAGCAGATTAAAGAGGAAAGTCTTTGTTCATTGAAGTGCTGTGACTTACTTGCTCTCAAATCCTTGGAATTCAGAGACAGAGCCCTGCAAGTCTGCTGTCTAGCAAAAGGTTTTATGCACTTGCTGAACCCTGAGCACAAACAGCCTCACTGCAGCCAGCATCCCTCTCTCTTGCTTAAAACTACGTGTGACCAAAAGACCTTCCAAGCTGTACTGAGCAAGTAAAAAACCTGAACCCCAGCTGAAGAAAAACAGCAGAATGCAACTATCTCAGGCAATTAACACTGTTTTGCCTCTTTCAATGCAGTTTCCATAAATCATATACAAGGCTCAGGTCATTCAGAAGCTTTCTCTGTTAAATACCCCGTTTCATTAGTTCTAACTTCGTCAAGCACATTTTCTGCCATACCTAAGGAACTGCCAAATGTTGCCAAAAGAAGCACATCATGGGAACATTTCTAGATGAGAAAAATGAAAAGAAAACATGTGCCTGACTTTTCCAAAGCCTGTTAGAAGTTCTGTCTAAATTTCTGGTTTACTCACATCTTTGGCTTTCAAAATACCCTTACACCTAGCACCAAACTGACAGAATTAGCCTTTTTGACATTTTTCCAGTGACTAGTGGAAAATATGCCCCCTCTACCCCACCTTCTGCTATATCTCTTACTGTGAGGTTGTTTAGTTTCACTGTGTTAGCATCCAATGCAAGTCATTTTTGCTGCGTGTAACTGGGTCTTTTAACTGTTGTAAACCCTTTGAAGTTTCCTCTTTCTGCAAAGAGGTCAACGCGGTCTTTCTTTTGCCCTTTCAAAAGGACCTTTCATTCATTCCTGTGTTTGGTCAAGTTGTTGTGGGTTCTGCTCTGGCCTGGCACCCTGAGTCCCCCCTACACAAGCAATTGCTGCTTTCGTTGCTACTGCTGTTTGTACTCCTTATTGCTTCTTTCATTTATCTTCGCTGACACACCAAAGGAAAGAGGGGGCTGAAAGGGGAGAATATGGCTGTAAGCTAAATTGATTGCATGTTATATTTCATGGAAGTCTGGCAGGAAGAGTTGAGTGATCTCAAGGGTTTCAGGAATATTTTCGTTCCTATTGTGCAAATCAATCAAAGCGCGCTGGGCCCCGGCTGCCCGCCCCCCCTGACAGCCCAGAGCTGAGCTTGCTGCATTGTCAACAAAGGTTTGAATAGAACAAAAGTCTCCCAAGTGGACACTGCATTCACTTGATGGGGTCACATATTACCCAACATTTAATAAAATTCACATGAATTTGAAAAGGATTCCCAGATAGATCAATGACTGGAAAAGTAATAAATTTAGCTGGTAGAAGGGATATCCTAAAATCAAGGTGATGGTATTACATGTGGCAGTTACTCCCCTGTTTAGATATTAAATATCATGGGTGCCTTGGGACTACTAGAATAAATTCTTGCCAAATAAACATATCTACCGCTTTCCTGTGATGCTTCCACCCACCTCACATCTGTCATGGAGGAATTTGTTTAAAGTGGGTTGCTTTTTCCCAAGCTTTCATCCACAATACCAGCTGACCAGGCTGGTTTGGATCCATCGCAGCTTTACGTGTTTCCCTGTGGCACAAGGATAAACACAGTGGAGCCAGCAGAAATGGTGAGGCTCAAGCAACACCTAAGCCATTGTCTCCCTGAGTGCTTGGGCAGAGATGTCACCAACAGATCACACTCCCTCCCTTTGTGCCAGAACATTGTCTTAACCTTCTCTAAAAACCAGAACAACCACTGCCCTGCTGCTCTTATCCTGCTTTTTCCTTTTAAATCCAGGAGATCCCCAGGCTATAGCCACCCTTCTAACCTAATCTTCCACCAGATCCTGAAAAAAAGGTGACCTTAGTACTTCTGATTGCTGCTACAGTAACAGACCCTTAAATTTTGGCATACCATGGGAGTTTTTAATTTCATACTTGAAAACAGAGTGAGAAATAATGACTCTGCAGTCTTCCTTAGCCAATGCACAGCCTTAGGCTATCTAAGGAACATAAGGCCATGTGATGTGTCACTGTTCAAAAATTCAAAAGGAATCCGAAGGAGTACTTCGTGCTTGTTCCTCCAACCTTATCTGGTTCACCACTAGCTTTGGCAATCACTGTCACAAGTGAGAGCTGAGGGAACGCTGAGTCTGGAGTCATCACTCAGCTAACACGTTAGTGCTTCTGCAAGATACACAGCAACTTGCTGACTGCCAGCACCTTATTTTGGACATAAGTCAGACTAGAAAGAGAGAATGGATGCAAGAGCCTGCAAAAACCTGTGGTTCTAGGTAGGCCTTCATTCTGCAAAAAATATCATGCACCTAGTTGGATTTTGTAATTCTCTTTGCCAGAACCTCTTGAATTTGAGGGCCATATTAATCACCCCTCTCTGCAGCAGGTCACAAAACAGACCATCCATTTAGAGTGTTCTCTTTGTAGTAACTCAGTTTCTCAGCACAAATATGTGTCCAATTAACAAATATATGAGAGGAAGAATATGCAGTTACAATTTCAAATCAAGATAAATACAGAATATGAGGAATGTAAAGATTAGAAGAAAAGCCCTGAAAAGGGACATACAGGGACATGCTTTCAAGGAAAGGATTGTTTCCATACTGTTTCATTCTTTGTCTTTAAAGAGAAAATAATTTATTTTTAGAAAAAATATACAGGATTAAACTTGCCGGCTGGCTGCCCAAACTCTTTCCACCGATGTCATGCTTCTGCAGCTAGAAGAGCAATAGTGCACAAAATGTGCATAGGTTTGCCCTTTACACATTGTCATGCAAAATTACTCTGCAGAATATTTTCAGCTGAATGGTACAGAAACACAAAGTTTGACTTTATTGGCAAGGCTGAGATTTTCATAAGTGTTTAGGGATCGACTTTTGCTAAACATAGGTGACAGTTATTGTCTGGCTGCAATAATCTCCTAAATAATTACAGCCCAAAAAGCCCATGTGATAACTATCAATTCAAGAATCTAGCAGAAAAACTGTATTCTTGCTGGGACTTTGCAGCGGCAGACAGAAAACCACAGTTAAGGAACATTTGAAAACAGAACAAAACTTTGCCATTTATGAAAGTGAGTACTCTGATGTCCAGCCAGTTTCTTTCATAAACTTCTCAAATATACAGCTTGCACACCACCACAGAGCAGCCCACTGTTTGAAGCCCCCTGATCCATCCCAGTCATGAGCGTTAACACTACACAAGAGAAGAATACTACCTGGCACAATTCTGCATTCCAGCAAGGATGCTATGTGTTGAATCCAGGGATACTAAGCTAAATGTTGTTACTAATCAAAAGTAAATAATCTGCCTAAAGCACACAGCTCTTTTCAAGCTCTCAGATCTATAGAAAGAATAGGTATCTGGGATATGCTTTTATCACTAACCTAGAGTTAATTATTCAGTTTTCTGCCTGCACCATCAGTTATCAAACCAACTTTGTTGTCTAGTACTGGATGGGCTGTTATGTACCAGAGCTCAAAACAGAGGTATTCTGATAGGAAAAAATGTGTGCTTAAGACTCATCTGCTGTTGAAAACCTTCAGAGTATAAGGTGAATACTTCTTTTACTGTGTCTAAAAGCAATTTATGAAAGAAATAAAGAAATAAATAGTGAACTAATGATCATGAAGAAAATAATGATATTGTAATGAATGCATTTTAAAATATTTAAACCTGCTTTTGACTATCTTACACACTTTCCATTTAGCATGTAACAAGCGCTCTTGAGTCTGTCTAAATTATGGAATCATAAAATGGTAAGAGTTGGAAGGGACCCCAAAGATCATCTAGTTCCAACCCTCTGCCACAGGCAGGGACACGTTCCACTAGACCAGGTTTCTCAAAGCCCCATCCAACCTGGCCTTGAACAACTCCAGGGATGGTGCATCCACAACTTCTCTGGATAACCTGTTCCAGTGCCTTTCCACTATGACAAGGAAGAATTTCTTCCTCTAATTTAAACCTACCCTCTTTCAGCTTAAAGCCATGTAAAGCCATCCTTGACTATATGCCCTTGTAAAAAGTCCCTCTCCATATTTCCTGCAGTCTCCTTAGGTACTAAAATATGCTATAAGGTCTCATTGAAGCATTCTCATCTCCAGGTGGAACAACCCCAATTCTCTCAGTCTGTCTTCATAGGAGAGGTGCTCCAGCCCTCTGAGCATCTTTGTGGCCCTCCTCTGGACTCCTTCCAACAGGTCTGAGTCCTTATTACATTGGAACCTTCGGAGTTGGACACAGTTTTCCAGGTGGGTTCTCACCAGAGCAGAGTAGAGGGACAGAATCACCTCCCTCGAGCTATTGGCCCCACTGCTTTTGATGCAGCCCAGTAATGGTTGGCATTCTGTGCTGCAAGTACACATTGCCAGGTCATGTTGAGCTTCTTATCAACCAGCATATGCCCTTCTCCTCAGGGCTGCTCTCAATTCATTCTCCACCCAGACTGTATCTNTCAGACTAGAAAGAGAGAATGGATGCAAGAGCCTGCAAAAACCTGTGGTTCTAGGTAGGCCTTCATTCTGCAAAAAATATCATGCACCTAGTTGGATTTTGTAATTCTCTTTGCCAGAACCTCTTGAATTTGAGGGCCATATTAATCACCCCTCTCTGCAGCAGGTCACAAAACAGACCATCCATTTAGAGTGTTCTCTTTGTAGTAACTCAGTTTCTCAGCACAAATATGTGTCCAATTAACAAATATATGAGAGGAAGAATATGCAGTTACAATTTCAAATCAAGATAAATACAGAATATGAGGAATGTAAAGATTAGAAGAAAAGCCCTGAAAAGGGACATACAGGGACATGCTTTCAAGGAAAGGATTGTTTCCATACTGTTTCATTCTTTGTCTTTAAAGAGAAAATAATTTATTTTTAGAAAAAATATACAGGATTAAACTTGCCGGCTGGCTGCCCAAACTCTTTCCACCGATGTCATGCTTCTGCAGCTAGAAGAGCAATAGTGCACAAAATGTGCATAGGTTTGCCCTTTACACATTGTCATGCAAAATTACTCTGCAGAATATTTTCAGCTGAATGGTACAGAAACACAAAGTTTGACTTTATTGGCAAGGCTGAGATTTTCATAAGTGTTTAGGGATCGACTTTTGCTAAACATAGGTGACAGTTATTGTCTGGCTGCAATAATCTCCTAAATAATTACAGCCCAAAAAGCCCATGTGATAACTATCAATTCAAGAATCTAGCAGAAAAACTGTATTCTTGCTGGGACTTTGCAGCGGCAGACAGAAAACCACAGTTAAGGAACATTTGAAAACAGAACAAAACTTTGCCATTTATGAAAGTGAGTACTCTGATGTCCAGCCAGTTTCTTTCATAAACTTCTCAAATATACAGCTTGCACACCACCACAGAGCAGCCCACTGTTTGAAGCCCCCTGATCCATCCCAGTCATGAGCGTTAACACTACACAAGAGAAGAATACTACCTGGCACAATTCTGCATTCCAGCAAGGATGCTATGTGTTGAATCCAGGGATACTAAGCTAAATGTTGTTACTAATCAAAAGTAAATAATCTGCCTAAAGCACACAGCTCTTTTCAAGCTCTCAGATCTATAGAAAGAATAGGTATCTGGGATATGCTTTTATCACTAACCTAGAGTTAATTATTCAGTTTTCTGCCTGCACCATCAGTTATCAAACCAACTTTGTTGTCTAGTACTGGATGGGCTGTTATGTACCAGAGCTCAAAACAGAGGTATTCTGATAGGAAAAAATGTGTGCTTAAGACTCATCTGCTGTTGAAAACCTTCAGAGTATAAGGTGAATACTTCTTTTACTGTGTCTAAAAGCAATTTATGAAAGAAATAAAGAAATAAATAGTGAACTAATGATCATGAAGAAAATAATGATATTGTAATGAATGCATTTTAAAATATTTAAACCTGCTTTTGACTATCTTACACACTTTCCATTTAGCATGTAACAAGCGCTCTTGAGTCTGTCTAAATTATGGAATCATAAAATGGTAAGAGTTGGAAGGGACCCCAAAGATCATCTAGTTCCAACCCTCTGCCACAGGCAGGGACACGTTCCACTAGACCAGGTTTCTCAAAGCCCCATCCAACCTGGCCTTGAACAACTCCAGGGATGGTGCATCCACAACTTCTCTGGATAACCTGTTCCAGTGCCTTTCCACTATGACAAGGAAGAATTTCTTCCTCTAATTTAAACCTACCCTCTTTCAGCTTAAAGCCATGTAAAGCCATCCTTGACTATATGCCCTTGTAAAAAGTCCCTCTCCATATTTCCTGCAGTCTCCTTAGGTACTAAAATATGCTATAAGGTCTCATTGAAGCATTCTCATCTCCAGGTGGAACAACCCCAATTCTCTCAGTCTGTCTTCATAGGAGAGGTGCTCCAGCCCTCTGAGCATCTTTGTGGCCCTCCTCTGGACTCCTTCCAACAGGTCTGAGTCCTTATTACATTGGAACCTTCGGAGTTGGACACAGTTTTCCAGGTGGGTTCTCACCAGAGCAGAGTAGAGGGACAGAATCACCTCCCTCGAGCTATTGGCCCCACTGCTTTTGATGCAGCCCAGTAATGGTTGGCATTCTGTGCTGCAAGTACACATTGCCAGGTCATGTTGAGCTTCTTATCAACCAGCATATGCCCTTCTCCTCAGGGCTGCTCTCAATTCATTCTCCACCCAGACTGTATCTGTGCTTGGGATTGCCCTGACCCAGGGGCAGGACCTTGCACTGTGTCTTGCTGAACTTTGTGAGGATCACACAGACCCACCTCTCAAGCCTGTCCAGGTCTTTCTTGATGGCATCCCTTTCTTCCAGCATGTTGACCACAACACACAGCTTGGCATTGTTCGCAAACTTGCTGAGGGCACACTTAATCCCACTGATGCTAAACAATGTAAGCTAAAATTAAAGACCTCCTATTTACACCAAATTCTATTCTGATTTGCATTGGTTTGTTCCTTGGTTAGCTTGGTAAAGAAGGTTGGTGGATAGTTTCAAATCTGTTCTCACCACAAGCGGGCACACCCCACTGGGGGAAGTAGGAGGCTGAGGGAGCACAGGAAGTAGGGGACAGCAACAGAGGAAGGTATGGGACACACATCACATCTCGGACTTCAAAATACCACAGGAAGAATTACCTTCAGCTTCAGCTAGGGCTGTGGCAAGCCTATACAATTTGGATGAAATTTGTTTTTTTTCTCGATGCATGCATGTCAATCATAACTCAGTCCACTTAAGCAGATACACTTTTAATTTTTGACTGAAATCACTGAAAAGTGCATTTGGGTTCTGTTGCTTAGAGATTGGCTAAAAGGCCTTGGATTGATTTGGCTCTGTTTCTGCACTGAATGTGTGAACCAACACATCAGGAAGGAATCATTTAAGTCAGAATGTGTTTCCTCAAGTTTTCCAGTAATCCACTTTCTGCAAATATTTGAGATGGTAAAGTCTGATCACACAGACATTATGGAAAGCAAACACCAAACAGCTGTGAGCCAAATAAATTAATTTCAAATCCAGGGAGGACATTTGCAGAATTCAATAGGAACCATTATCCTTAGTTCCCAAGAAAAAGATACCTCAGTTCCTCTTGCTGACTATGTGCTATTTGGTGCAATTAACTAAGAAGTTGATGGATCAAGGATTTGAAGCCCAAGTCTGGAATATAGTATAAGGGGTGAGTAGTGAGGAATATTTCTGCCTTCTGAAGTTTGGGCTTAGCCTGCAGTGAAATGCAGTCCCACAGAGCATTTGTGTATCCGTCCTGTACTAGATCTAGAACTGTGCAATTATAATCATTATACAATCATTTAAATGTAATTTAAACTAGACTTCCTGTGTTAGGTGGTTCTGATAGTTTTCCTTTCTGTTTTTTTTTAAACTTTATCAGCTTGTTTATTTTCTATTTGGATTCTGGAACATAATCAGCTGGGAAACCAGGCACACAGAAAACAGTGTTGTGGGGCTTCTAGCCAGGTCCAGCACTGCCCCAGGAAATACCAGGGCACCATGACTTTGCCTGGTATCAGGAGGCACTCAGCACCTAGCATGGCTGGCCAATGTAAAGGAATGCTGGCAGGAGACTGATACACTGGGATTAAAAGTGATATATAATTAGTCCATATGACTTTTCTTGATAATAATTGCAGGTAACTTGTCTGCATTCTGCTAATCCAGACAACTGTCACCGTGCACTGAGGGCATATGTTATCTGCAAATGTTTCATATTTCATTTCAAACAAGGAGTTATCCATTAATAAAACAGAAGGCAATTACATTTATATGCTCTCTGCCAAGACTGCCCAGCAAAGCACATGCAGAGCTCTTTTGCCAGTGCTTCCCCTGCGCCTCCCTCAGCAGCACAGCCAGGCAGAGGAGGGACTCCCAGGGTATGGTAGAAACGCCCGGGTAATTCACTGTGGGGAAAGGCAACAAGTAAATACTTGAACTGTGTTGTCCACTGAAAAGGAAACAAGACCAATTTGCAGTTCGAGAAGGCGCATGAAAAGATGTTAATCGCATGAGCAGTAATCTCTTAGGCTGCTCAGTGTGCCACACTTGGGCTTTGTTTGCCTTGACTTATCTGGCTTACTTACCCCAATCTGTGTGATCATGAGGTGCTGGAGGGCCTCTTTAAGTGTGCACCAGATCAGCTACTGGAGAAGGGCAATGAAACTTTGAGGAAAGGTAGTATCTTTAAAAAAAGCAACCTTCAGGGCCACCTATCTAGACAAAAAGGCTCAGACAGGCAATAAATGCAGAAAATCATTGCAGCAGCAATGAATTATGAAGGCTATTAAAACCCACAACTGAATTAACAGAAACAACTTCCCCTCACGTATTATAAAAATGCTTTCTCCCAGGAACTGAAGATATCCAAATTTGTATTACAGATTAATTACAGCTTTATTTAGCAGAACTGGGAAGGAGGGAGTTTGGCTTAGTAAAAATGGATATTACCAGTGTTAAACTTTCTGAATCTCACATACTGCCAGGAAATTATTAACATTACATTTAACAATTTCAAGTACTTCTGCTTTTGAACTCCAATTTTATTATTTATGAAATCCTGATTGTAGAAAAAACATACCCAGCACTTGCATTTAGATTCTGTTTACAAAGGAGCTCTGTCTTTTCCCTGGAACTTGCATAAGAACAGAAAAGTAGATTATGTGGTTTCTTAATAGTTCTTCACAAAGAGTCTTCTGTTTCTGACAAATGGTTTATGCAAATGTATTCTCTGAATTGCTTTAAGCAGTACTCAGGGAAAAATGACATTTTCCAAGAGGGAAGAATGAATATTCAATGCGTCATCTCTTAGGTGAGCTAATGGACAGTTTGTATTCCACAGTCACTGCCATTCTCTAATTTTGAAATTTTGACAGAGGGCAGGGAAGTATCGACTGGCAGTGGGAACTGAAAAGCACCGACTTTCAGACCCTCCATCAGTATTCCAATAAAGGTAATTCAGGACTTTAAATTACAGACTGGAGGAAAAATTTCTGTTTCTCCAAGATCAACCAAAGGCTGTTTTACAAAGTGCAGTATGGAGAAAAAAAAAATCTATCTGCATCCTTGAAATCATAGCTACTGCTGCACTATGGAAGGGCAAGAAGGTGAAGGCTTCACAAAAGCCTCCCACAGATATTAATCCCTGGCGTGAATGGCACAAAAAAGAGGCAATTTGGAATGTACAGGCTGTATCTTACAGCCCTTATTCATACAAGCAGGCATGCTGAAGTCAATAGCTTTGTTTGTATTGGGCTAGAACTCGCCCGAGAGCAAAGGCTGCAGGAGGAGCCCTCATTTTGCAGTCTAGTTCAGAAAGGATGGGTTGGCAGTAGGAATTTGACCTTTTCATAACAAAACCAACGTAAGCCATCAATTCACATACAGCTATTGTATAAAAATGATAGTGCTAATTTGATAGAGAGCAAAAAACCTACAGGAATAAGAAAGGCAAGTTAAAGACGCTGGAATGTAAATAATTTAAGCCTCCTTTGCCTCTCGTGCACCTCATGTGACAGCAGTAAGGCAGTTTTGAGTTGAGTCTCAAGAGTTAACATAATAGTTTAAGGGAAGTAGGCAGGCTTCACCTTCTCCTCCTCTCTCTTCTGCACTGCTGAAGTTTTTCGCAAATATTTTTCTGGTTTGGAAACAGGATGCAAGCTGTTCGCAAGAGTAAGGGAATCTCATCTTGTCCAAATCCTTTGTATTTTGTTCTTAGCAGTCTTCTACATTTTCCAGAAACCTGGATAACTGTATCTGTGAAACTCAGACATTTGGAGTTAAAGAATTGTTCAGAAAAGCATCACCCATATTGAAAAGTGGATCAGATCTCTTATGTTCATTTACAGCAAAGGTTTTCAGCATATGAAGCAGAGTAATTAATACCTTTGATTGCCAGGTTTCTCAGGTTCATCACATTAAGTGCAATTGGAGATTTCAAAACAATTTCATTCATATAAATGTCTTCTAGTAACTACATTTGATTAACAGGTGACCTCAAAAAAGAAATAGTTGATCGTGCTTTAAAACTTGCATTCCAAACAGGGAATTTAACAGCAGTATTTTAAATAAAGCATGCATAATAGCTATCTCATTTCCAGACAGTCATTTGAAGTTAATATCCCAAATTCAGTTTTCAGTTACTTCACCATAATTCCTGAAACAGTTCAATTTATAATCCATTCATTCAACCAGGTAATTGTGGACAAGAACACAGCAACTGAGAGTGGAGATCCTGCAGTACAGGATCAGATCACACTGAATCTGCCTTAGTTGCTTTTACAAACTATGCCCAGAAAAATCAGAAACTTATTGCTTAGTCCAGACCTACATAATAGCAATATATGCCAAAACGATTGTCATCTTGCACCTTTTAAAATTTTATTAGCAGATGTACTTTAAGAAACTTTCCAAACTAACTCTTGTAGGAGTGAGTAATAAGAAATTCCCATCTGCATATAGCAATATCATCACTGCTAGACGTTTAAACTAATCTTCAAGGATGGTGAATAACCTTACCTTCTTTGTGGGGGGTGAGGTTCTGATAAACAAGTGTTTTAAATGGCCTTATGTGAACTCTATGTGCCAATATCAAGATTCTAAGCTGAGCAATTTTCAATTTCTCTTGGACAGCATTTTTGGCTGACAAACAAACAAACATTACAACTAATTAACAGAGTAAAACAATTACTGAAAACACCAAAGAAGTGTTCCATTGGTAGATTTAATTAAGATATCATGCCAGTAGAAAAGTACTTAGTTGCAGAATAACAATTTCCTGCTGCAGTATATGCACCAAGACAAAGCTGAAGAGCTTAGTTTCAAAGCAGGAGATACTGGTCCTGCCACAGCTGCCAAGACAAGTGATATGACACTCCTATAGACAATGACTACAGTTGGTTTAATAATTTAACCTCGTGGAAATCCTGATCTGCTGCTTGACAGAGAGGAAGAGACTGTCAGAAGAAAGGTCAGGTCTGTACTTACTCTTTCCCTCGAGGTCAATTGCTGGACACTGTCAGACGTCACAGCTGGGGTTACTGGCTTATTAGTCAGACCCATTTTGGAACAGATGAAAGTTGCCTGGATGACAGACCTTCAGTATCACCACAGCTTTGGATACCTAACTCCATGTGACCTTTCAAAATCTGATTGCTGCTTAGTGTGGGGGAAGGTACCAGGGTCTGTGTCATCTGCCCTGTTTGATTACCTGGCACCATTCAGGGCAAGTCCAAGGTAGATTTGAACATACCTCATGCAGCAAAGCTGGGGCGTTCCTACAGTGTAAAGCCATGGCCAGGGAACTGCACTGCTTGCTATGGGTCATGGCTGGGAAAGAGAAAGAAATTAGAGAGAACAGAGTAGGTGGAGCACTCTACAGCTCTCCAGGGGACCATGGTTCTCTGAGACCTGTACAGAGCCCTAAACAGGTATAAAAAGCCTTTTACAAAATGTATCTAGGGCCAGAATGAAAGAGAGATTTGGGATGCCATATCCAGTCCTGATTGCTCTTTCCTTCACTGGCGCCTTCAGTTCAGCAGAAGCTTTAGACTGGTTAACCTATTTTTAGCAAGTAAAAGGCCAGCTAGGTCATTTTTAGCAAATAAAAGTGAATCATTATTTTGATTTGCAATTTCCAGGTACTAGTCCTTCTGACAAATAAATAAATATGTATGTATGCATTTAAAACAGTAAATTGATGACCTTAGTTTATCCAAATTATTGCATGTCAACTTGCAGCTATAAAATCTCTCATCTCTCCGTTAGGCTACTTCATTTGTTGTAAATAAAACCTTGGTGCACACAAAGCTGTCTCTCAATAACATTCTCCAGACGGGCTAAGATAGGTGTTATTATGTTTGCAAATCACATTTCTGACAGCCTAACATGAAGAGAAAATGGCTTAAAACTTGACCAGAATCAATACTGAGTCCTTAACTGAAACTGGAGTGTAAGCTCAGGCTCCTATTATTGTAACCTCAAAGTTTCTCTCAAATTCCTTCCTGGAAGTCATGCTTGCACTACTTAGAAAGATACTAAAATATTTCTTATATAACTGCTTAGGAAAAGCTGTATATGGGGAATAAACTACTGAGCTGGCATTAATTTAATTTTACTCTAGTGTTCTGCAATATAGCATATTTTACATCAGCTCCACTGTGTAAGGTTCTTCTATCTATCAACTTGAAGAGAAAAGTTTGACATTAAATCTATTTCTTGGATAAATTACTGGATGCTTCTGAAGTCTACGCTGAAGCATGAAGTGATAGTGTCTGCTGAAGCCATCAGTTCTTATTGACAAGTCTGGTTAAATTATCAGGTTGTATGTAATTTTATTTGAGTGTAGGAAAATGAAGGTTATAGCCAAGAACTTGGTGGGGTTTTCTTTCCTGAGATGATGATTTATTCATTTTGGCTTCAATAGCTACGGTGTCAGGCGTATTTTATATTTTTCCAACTTTGACACTTCAAACATTTGATTTCCCTTTGCAACTTCCAACCTAAAACATGTTTCCCATTATATATATTCAAGTGACTGCCTTGCACACACTGACTCATGAGGCTGGTTT
Source organism: Campylorhamphus procurvoides (assembly GCA_013396655.1). NCBI lineage: Eukaryota > Metazoa > Chordata > Aves > Passeriformes > Dendrocolaptidae > Campylorhamphus > Campylorhamphus procurvoides. The sequence goes on along the minus strand of WBMV01003664.1, from coordinate 2,801,501 downwards.
TTATTTTCACAAAATATATAACCCTATTTGAATAAAATACAGATGGTGTCCAACACATTAAACACAGCAAATTTGCCATTCCTTTCTCCATCCCTTCTGTGTTCCCTTCCCCAGATTTTCTGTGGCTGTATGAAATCTTATCAGCCTCAACAGCTTTGAGAGGACATGGCAACAGAAATTTGATGCCATTCATATATGGTTTGCTACAATAAACAACATGCGTTTTTTTAATTATTAGCATTTTTTTTCTTTAGGATTCTGCATTTGGAGCTTCAAAGTGAGCTTCATTTGCCTTGGAAGGTACTGAACAGGCAGCTCCACATTGTCCTGTGATAGAGTTTGCATTAAGGGCAATCAACACGGTATATGACACCAAGGTCCCAGGTGACAGCTGGAGCAGATTCAATTGCCTCTTACCTAACCAAGCAATTTAGAACGAAAAAAAAAAAGCCAATATACTAGTAGTATAGTAAATTAACTGAGTAAATTAGTAAAACCTGCTGAAATTAATTGAAGAAAAACTGTTCTGGGTTTGGTCTGGAAGCATAAGTATACTTCATAGTCTACATGTGCATAATATTTATTTGGAATGCACAGGATTTGGGGTTTTGAATAAGATTCTATCAGCATCACTAGATGGCATTGGAGGGTGCTTTATCTCATCACAAGAAAACAGTCTATAGTAATTTTTATTAGGAACAATACTACTAGTTAAGGAATTTATCCCAAGCAAGCAGAAGGCATGTTCTATGCAGCTTTGGTGAGGGAATTGTAACATGAAGCAAGAACCAAGGCTGACTGAGCAGTCACTGCATTGCTGCAGTTTCCTTATGTCATGCACAAGGCGTCTGCCATCTCTGAGCAAGAATGGGAAGACTGAAATTTGGACAGAAATAAATTGCAAAGGCTACAGAAGAAACTGTAAACTGGTATTACATGGGCTGGTTACTTCAGAGAGGTAAGAGTTACTGTCTTCCTGAGATGTAGGGTGGAATTTTAGGTACTGCATATTTGTTTTTCCCCACAGCAAATTACATAAATATTATTATACAAACGGCATTTCTGTTTTTCTTACACCCTTTTTACTATATAGTGCTCATGTCCCTTTCCTATTACTTTTAGAATGAGATATGTTTGCCATCCTGTGATATTTTTGTTTAGCATCAACATCCACTTTGGAATTATTGTTAACTTTAGCCACTAACTTTGTTTATTGATTGTTACTGTGAAGAAGTAATGTAGAATTGATTGCACCCCAACTGCACAGATTTTTGAATTGCAAGAGTATAACTACACTTAAAAGACCTCCCTCTTATTCATACTCTTTAGTAGTTGGTAATAAAAGTCATAGAAGAGTTTGGTCACATGTGAATACACGATTCTAGGACTTCAGTCTTTAAGAAATGGAGTGCATATCAATAATTTTTGCTCATGGAACATATGTTGCAATATAAGGCAGCAAAATGGTGATTTCTTTTCACATCTGACACCTTGACCCACAATACAAACCATTAAACAGTTCAGTTCAGGTAGACAGCGCAGTCTGTTAATAAATTCACTGCCTGTATGACAAAATGTGCATTATCTTTTTCCTCTAGCATTCTTTCTGCTTAAGAGCTATCATTTACCAAAATTCTGTAATGAAATAGAAATCAGAGACGCATACAGATGACATTTAATTGAAGTGTTACCATTCTTTAAACAGGCTTTAGGTTTGTAACTCTTGGGTATTAAAGGACAAGAAGGTAAAACATGTAAAAATAGTAGTGCTTTTGCTGATCAACAGTTTGTCCCCAAGAATGAGGTAATACGTGCTAGTAAGTCATATGAGGTTTTTAATAGGTCATGAACTTGCAGAAATCCAAGGTCTTACATAAAACATTAAGGACACCCACTTCTAAAAGCTTCACTGTGCCCCTGGTCATCTATTTGTCTGACTGGCTGCTCTGCATTCCTTCTAGTGTATTTATAGAAAGCTGTAATTCATAAATACCAATTTGTACCTTTATCTTCATACATGCCAGGTACTTGTAATATTGAAAACTGGAAATTGTTCTTAGGGCGTACTTGAAGTTGGCAGAAGGATGATAAATAAGAATGGCATTATGCCTATCAAACAGTGAGTGCAAATGTGTAGAACTCATATTCTCTTCCTGACGTTATTAATTAAATAACATGTAATTAATTTGCTGCATCTTGCTAAAGCTTCCATCTAAAAGTAAGATAAGTCTCCATGTTGTCATTGTTTAAATCTCACAGGAAACTAGATGTGCTCACACACGCATGAGTATATATAGGAAAATCAGCGTATTCTTCCTCACTTATAGGGTTCAAACATTTAGGCCCAAGAGGCAGGTTTTACTGAGTTCCTACTCCATAGATACTTGAAAATCTAACACTCTGATTCTATTTTGTGTGAACAGAAATTAAGGATTAACTGAATTACACTGGTAAAATCAAGCTAAGTAATATCAGATTCTGGCTTTATCATTTTAAGTAGCCACTGGATAGGTTAAGTCTTCCTTCTCAGTTTCACAGTCATTTGCCCAAAAAAACTGTGGTTAGTGGGTATTTTTTTATTTAAAAGCCACAATTTCTAATAAATGTGTTGTTTGCCCTCTGGCCTGACATCAAAGACAGTTTCATAATGAGAGTAGCTCCTACTGAATTATATTTCCCCTCAGTTTGCATAGGAAAGTGGGGCACCTATTACATGTAGGTAATTGTTGACTGCATACAACTACAAAGGGGAGAGACATGATGTCTTGTTTCCATCACATTTTTGAAAAGTACCTCTTAAAAGTATCCATTGCAAATTGAAAAAATCACTTGTACTTACTTGCAAGAAACACACCTGTATGAGTTAAAATGCCAAGGCCCATGTATGTGTTGGAGGAAGGATAGGGACTCCATGTGCCCTGGGAGCTCTCAGAGTCAGCCTGAGCCAGCCCAACATGTCTCACTCCTACTTAAAATGCAGGGAGAGGAAAAAAACCCATGTTTTCTTGACAAAGAAAAAAAGTGTCCATCGATCACATCTCAAAAGACATTAAGCAGAGTATCATTGTGAAGTATTTACATATTGACTATTTTTCACAAATGTTCCTTTGAGGCCCATTTTTTTTTCTGCAGTTGATGGATGAAAACTTCAGATGAGTCTTTTCAACCCAAATCCGTTTGACTTCTTTCAACACTATTTCACATTTTTGACCAAAAGGTTAGGGATATGCATTCCTGGAAAAAACTTGTGAACAGTCTTGCCACTCCATTTTGCCCTTTTTTTTTCCCCCCCTTATGGTGGGCTACAATAAGCCTTCACAGAATTTAGTGCTAAAGAATACAAGATAAAGCTCTCCTTACTGAAGTTTGAACATCACTGCATTCATATATTACTTCCTGACAGGCAACATAATATGATCTCTGGATGTTCACTATCACCTTCCATATGCTTTGAATTACAAGTCCTCTAAATCATTTACTTAATCTAAATTATTATCAACAGGAGTATCTTTTTTTTCTCTAAATAGCAACAGTGCATGAAGGCACAGGGTCTTATAAACATTAATAGGGTCAGTACCTGTGGAAGGGGAACAATGGGATGTATTTTGCCTCTCTCCAATTCTTGTAGCGCATGCCTCCTGCATGTCCTCAGGTGTTTGTTACAGCAGGACATGGGAGAGCAGCCATGCCAGACAGCTCTGTGAGGAGCTGCTGGGGCTCTGCTCTCCATAACCATAGCAGAGAAAGCCCATGTGGGTAGCTATGTTTTTCAGGATGCTTGTCTGTGACTGATTGATTAGTACCTGCTAGGAACACAAGGCTACATAGGCATATCATGAGCTGTGGTACAAGTTGATAAGGTGAATTTCACATGCAAGGGGGAAGGTCTTCACTGTGCACCTACCATGGTCAGGTCCTGCTCCAGGACAGTGCTCCCCAGCAGTTACCACACCACATACAGTACTGGCAATTGAAAGACCTGCCTTCATGCTGAGCTGCTCTCCTCCCTGCACCCCACTCTGCCACTGCCATTCTCACAAATCTTACGGGAAACTTGGTGGTCACGGTTGGCAGGACTGAGCAAAATGCATCAGTGAAGCTGTGAAAGGCAGGACAAAGCATGTCAGGAATAGCTGTACTAACACTAAACTCCTTTATTCCATGTGGGAAGAACATCTCTTTGAGATTCTTCACCAGCATCTCACTGCCCATCCAACCACCTTCACTCTCTCTACAAACTTACCTGAGCTCCTCAGCTGGCAACAGGACCTACTTGTTTTCATGCTTTGTCTCATGGCGATGAATGCTCATGGTGATATCACTAATTTCACAACAAATTTCTCCTAGATGTGATGTGAGTTGTAACCACCCTTTCCCAAAGCTGAGTAAATGAGACCTCAGCTTTCCACTTAAAACAATGCACTGAAATTGGGGATAAAACAGTATGCTCAAACAAAACAGATAAAATAGAGGAATACATTTTTATTTTGGTCTAAGCAAAGACCGAAGCTCCCAGCATGTGTCCCCTACAACCCTCAGGATGTCAAGCCAGAGGTGACGCTGGTCAGTGCTCGCTTCACTGCCTGGAGTCTGTTCACAGTGGTGGGACTAAAGTCACCCATTCACCAAACCACCGCAGAGACAGTAGGCAGCTCTTGCAGGTGCTCTGAGCCACAAACCAGCCAGGGCAATGTGGCGCAGGACTGCAACAAACACTCAGCACAGCCCCTCACAGAGCTGCAGCACCCACTGCCTCACGCAGCTCTCACTTCTCCAGATGAACTCAACATCCTGTTTAGCACTTCATTTTGTGCACAGCCAATCAGTTTTTCATGGAGAAAATAAGCTCCCCCTGTTCAGTGTGACACATACATAAATACATATACACATACATACACGTGCATGTGCACACGTGATGCAAATATCAGTCATTTAAAGCCCTGTGGGTGTCTTCTTTCATATTTCTACCTTGTGGCTTGAGAAAGCCAGGAAATGTAAAAACCAGTCAAAAATTTAGGGGGAAAACCAGACATAAATGCCTTTTCCACAGAAAACACGAAGCAGGTCCCAGGCTGACTGGCCCAGACCTGCCAACTTACTTTGTGCCTGGCTTCTGGATCCTCCTCCTCCTCTGTGGCTTCTCAGGGGTTTCTGTGCCATAAGTGTCAGTCAGGCACTTTGCTGAATCAGACTTACTGCTGCCAAAGTCACTTTCTCCACATAAATTCAGAATTTTACCAGTGCTTACTACAGCTGTTAAATTCCTTTATTTTACTATCACACCTCTCTTACTAAGATTTTAATCAGCATTTCCATTGGAAAGCCTTACTCTCCGAATTACAAACCTGTCTGTATAAAGTTGATTACCACTGAAATTTAGAATCCAGTCTCTTGGCTCACAGCTATGTTTCTTCCTTGCTTACTCTGTTTGCAAAAGCTGATGTAAATTGGTTTGGCAAGTTTGTTTTAATTGTAGGGCTAAACAATTCCTGACTTAAGAGGCATTTTTTTCTAGTGTGTAGAAAGTGATGGAATGAAATTATTTGAAGTTACCTGACTTTACAACATTAAAGTATTACCCTGAATACTTTCTTTTTCTTTTAAATGTTGGGGTGTTTTTATGTAGGAATGCAACTACACAATTTAAGTGTTCACATTGCTTTTAAATCCTGAGCATTTTTGGAACGGTGCAGTTCTTTATGGGTAGGAAATCACAGGAGTTTGTTAAAGACTTTCAAAATACATACCAGCACCTCAGTGCCAACAACCCATATCACTTCAATGAACTGTGCAGTATGTGTTGGCATGATTTATGTAGCAATTTTAAAGGAATCTGTAGTGTTTGTTTATTACCACAGTATGATTGATGGGTTCCTAAGTGCATGGCGACACAATCAGCTGAGCTATTACGGCTGGGAGTTTGATAATTTGTGAGTTACAGCCGTTACAGCATGTCATTTCAGTCAATTGCCAGAAGCCATTAGGGTATCAGTGACCTCAGAGAAACTGTGGTGAGACAAGACTCGCTGCTGATGGTGTCACTGTCAGAACACCTCTTCTGCATGGTCACACTCCTGCCCAGCTTCCTTGGCTCTGCTGCTCTTCTTCCCTGACCCTCCCAGGTAACGAAAACACACCATTTAGCCCAGCAAGTAATTCCAACCAAGTTCTGCTCTCATCATTGCCCCTTCCAAATGCTAAAAGACTGGTACCAGCATAGCACAAAGCACAGAGTAGGAAAGGCTGCTCAACTGCTGTCTTCTAACCATTATTCACTTCGTGACAGGCAACCATGCAGACAAAGCCATCAAGTACCCCAAAAACAGATCCTTCACTGGGAGCCACTGGAACAATCTCAGTCCCTTCTGGAAAAAAATATCCCAGGTCTAAGTTTACGTACAATACATTATGTCCAAGCCTCCATTGGATTTAGGCATTTATTTGAAAGGCACACACAAAAAAATCAAGAATAAAAGAAATTTTATTTATCTTTTATTTTTTTACAAAAATAAACCATTTGAAAAACAAAAGCACATTTTTTTCCTGACTGTACAAACTACAAAACAGTATGACATTGGTCACTTTAGCATTTACTTTATTGCTTTCACTGAAAGCAAATTCTCTAGACACACCATGCCTGGTAAGACGCATTTTATATAGAATTAAGGCTAGCATTCATTTGACATCATTAAGGTCATTTACTTCATTCACTCTAAGAATTAGCAAGCGATGCCTTAGAAAACCAAGGATTTGATGATAAAAAGTACGAATAACTGCAAGATAGTAATTAAGTTAGTACTGTTCCACCAGCTGGACTGCTTTGCCAGTCTGTCAAAGATGTGGCTTCCTGAACAATTCAAACTTGATTCAACAAAAGTCTTAAGCATGGGCTTAATTGTAAGCATATGCTTAGGCCTATCCAGCAAAGCACTTGGGTAAGTCCCTACCCTTTCAGTGGGACTATTCATATGCTTATGTGATTTGCTAGATCTACAAAATGGCTCTGTCAAATTAAAAATGAAACTTTATGATAACATTGGAAGCAAAAATGAAACTGAGTTACAGTCTCGCAAATCTAAACATAACCAATTCCTTCCGTTTGACAAATACACCGGCATTGCATATTCGATAGGTTTAACACAAATGCTGATTGTCCTCAGTAAGGTTTGCTATCCAGCATACAAACTGATACGCTTCAGTTACTCTGTTGTGACTTTATATGTCCAAATAAATATCAGCATGGCGGATAGAGACTTCCCATACAAATTATCAACTTTCATCCCAGTACACACATGTACAGGTCAGAAATGTTATGGTAACCTTGGTTAGAAAAGCCAGAGCTGCCAGGTGATTTATAACCAAAATTATACTCTTAACAGTGTATCATATCTTGTATTTTGCTTTTTCTCTTTTTTTTTTTAAATCACATTTTCAAAATGTTTTATTGCACATTCATCCTGGTCATGCAGGTTTTTTCTTTAAAGTTTCCTTTAGCACTCTATAGATTAGAATGAGTAATAGTGCAATTATTTCTCCGGCCTCAGCCATCTTCTACCTAACAGCTGCCTATATTTACACACAAACAGCTCTTATCACTCACATGTCAGACTGAGCCACTTTAGGTGTCAGTCTGTCACCTTCACATATGTTATCTTGTCAGGATCAGGCACAATATGATTTGAAGCCATCTTGAAGAAGACAAGCTGCCGACCTGCATTGAATAGGAAAGAGGTGAAAAGGAGAAAATATTTAGAAATGAGCAAAAGGTTGCCTACATCAACATACTAACATTTTGAATTCTACATCAACCTATGCACTCTTCAGGCAATGTGAGACTGAACTCTCTCTTCATTTCAGCTGGTATAAACCTAGAATGCTTTTGTCTAAAATGACACCAAATTTCCCATTTTCAGTATGTTTACTCTTACCTATTTATAGTCAAGGTACAGCTGTGCACAGCTAACACAGTAAATGAAGAAAAGGTCTGAACATTTTAATAAAAATTGTACATGAACTTCAAAAAAGTATTTGAAGACTGTCCTACTAATAGAAACAGACTCGAGTTCAGGGCTTAAATGACAGACATTCATTTGATTGTACAGGAACAGAATCATATTTGCACACTTGAATATTTACAAAACTGGTGAGTGCAACATATAGTCAAACACGACTTTCTTTGAAATAGCTCTTGCTGATTACTTTGTAGCTCTAGGCTTTGAACAACCTGGAACAAGGTTTCTACTCCTCACACAAAAAGCAGCAACAAGTAATACCAGCTTGGGTAGTGTAAGGCATTTCCACACATACATCGAAGGGCAGTGGGAACTGAATTTTTGTATCTGTGTGAGCCACAGCACTGTTCTTGTATCTCCCCACACTTACTGACCTGGCACCTTCTTCACATCCCTGACTCCCAATGAGCTCCTGCTGCCCCACAGACCTGCATCAACATTGCCTTTCCTTACAGCAAAGACCACAGAGGTACTTTCCACATCTGTTCTACCTCTGCCTTCCCTTTCTTGCAGCTTCAGAAAATCAAATGCTATTTACTCCTAGCCTGCCTCTCTAGAAGGGCTCCCATAATGCTATTTTCTTTATAAGTATCACATGGCAAATGGGATGTCTCTGAGCAAACTTCTGAGTTGCAGATTTCAGGGACTCAAGTGCTCATGCATCAGGATCCATATACCAAAGGGAATGATAAATAAGACTAGAAATATTGTTACCAAGTCCCATTTAATATTGTAACCTGAGACAGGAGCTTCTCTAAACTTCCTGTGAATTTCCCTGTGGCAGAATAATTACTTTTTTAGGATATTAATTAACCTCAATACAGATAGTCTGATATGATGACCTAGTAGTCACTGGTGAGCCACAGGCAGGGTTAATGTAAATTAGTTTTTTCTCAGTTCCATGGAAGTCTCTGTTCATATCTCTCAGAAGCACAAAAAAAGCAAAAAACATAGCAGTACACTGCCTGAAACACTCTGAAAAGGATGAACTGTCCAAAGTTTCTACTTGCTTGTGATGCTTTCAGAGCCAGGGACCTGCTAGGCCTGGATATAAGCCCAGCAGTGGTATGTGTTTGTGCTGCTCAACCAAGCACAACTAAAGCACACAGGGTAGACCTCGACTCTGAGGTTAAGACATGTTGTGATCACAGATGTACAGACACATAGTCTTGAGCCTAAATAACTTGCCGCACTGAAGTCTGTAGCAGAGCAAGGGCTTCAATCAATTTTTCTAAGGTGGGACCAGACTCAGCCACCCTTCCTCTCAAAGGCAGGAACATAAGGGCTGACCTGGCCCCAGTAGCAAATGGCCATCGCAGGCAGGGAACAGCCTGTGCGTCTGTGGAGACAACACACCACAGTCACAGGATGGCAACAGGTCTCATGTCCACAACCAGCCACTGCAGGAAAAAACCTTGCCCTGACTTCAGTGTGGGTTTTACCTTGGGAGACTATGAAAGAGCATGGATTTGGTCTTCTATACCTCATAGGCAGAAACACGTCTTTTTTGCCTACCCTTGTGAGGTGCAGCATGCTCAGGGGACACTGCCAGCAGAGCTGGCTGGGCCTGGATGCAGGGATGTGCAGCTCTCCTGGGCACACAGGGAAGGGGTGTGGGGTTGGGAGATGGCTGTGCCATTCAGCTCTTTGAAACCCTCAGTCACTCTGTGGCTGCAGCTACCAGAGATTTTTAGCAGCGACTTGTAATATTTTTGTTTCTCAGATTGCTCTGGAGCTGCTGAAACAGGCATAGGTCTGGCACAGAAGCAGCAAGCCAGGGCCAATTCTGCACTTGATGTCAATCAGCACTGGCTGTCTGCCTTTGGGGGAACCACACTGGGACTGCCAGGCCCAGAGACCTTTTGGAAAATGTATTTCTCTCTTCAACAAGTGTGTTCTGTTAAGACAAGAAAATGAGTTGTGGTAGCAAATGGGATTTTCTCCTGAAAGGTCTATTTCAGCTTCTACTTCCAAACCTACTTCCACTTTTTCTACTTCTACCTCTACTTCTATTTCCTCTTCTACCTGGTTTTAAACCCTCCCTTCTCACTGTCCCTTAGCCAAAGCTCTACTGCTAGAAGCATAGTGTTCCTACCAGTGCCAGGGCATCTCTGACACAGCTGGGAAGTCCCACCTAGGTGTACAGAACCTGTTTGGTTTTGTGTCACACTGCAACAACCATATGGGTTGGAAAGATTTCTTTAAATCCATATGTTAGACCATGTCCTGCACATTTAACTTGGAAACAGACCACAGGTTTTGTTTCTGCTGCTGTATCTTAAAATGAAATTTCAGATCCTGTGGTTTGGTAACTTATGGCCTCATGCTGTAGCTCTCTAGTGCCAGCTCCTGTGAGCCTGTCTGTAGGTTTCTGCTTCCCTGACAGCTGGCAATAAGAGACCTCACCAAAAATTAAAATGACTCAGTAAAGCTCCAGAAACTACCTTACCTTTAGAAGCTGTTTGTGGCTCCCACATTAGAGCACAACACACTCTCCAAACTGTATTAAAACACTTAAAGCAGCCAAAACAGGTGACTCAGTTGCTGCTTTCTGCTCCATGGCATTCATGACTTACCTGTCCAAGTTGTCTGGTTAGTTAGGACAAAAGCTTTGCACTGGGAGTAGCTGTCACAGATCTCAATGGCTTCATTGACGTCAAATACGGAGAGGAGGCAGCCCTTATGATGGTAAGATGGCCAGCATCTGTAGTTTTCATCAGGAATGAAAGCTTCAGGCACCCGTCTATACTCTGCAAATAACCAGAGCAAAGCAATAGTTTTGAAAGCTCCAGTAAAATGCTTATTTTTAACAGACAAGGTTTACTATAACAGCTTAGGAGCAGGATATATGATGGAAAAGTTGATGGATTACACTGTACCAGCCCTGGTTTACTACTGAACATGTTTATAACTCTGCACCTTACTTTCTTTTTCCTTTCCTTCTTTCTTCTTCTCACCTTTTCTCCAGAAAGCATCTGTAAATAAACAGTCTGTGCACAAAACCTTTTCCCCTTCCCCACGGCGTAGGCGAGGCTTTGGTTTTATTAGAGTTTTACAGGAAGAACGTCCCATTGAATAAACAGCATCCACTTGAATGAACTGACTCACTGTCCTACTTCTCAGCAGTGAGCGGGATTGTCGGGGTGAGACCTGACCAGGCGTTCCCAGCCCTCCCTCTCCCTCAGAAGAGCATGCTATTTTTCTCCAGCTCCTTTAGAGAAGGAAGAAAAGACAGGCTTTTAATTAAGCAAACTTTTTTTGCTTGCTCAGATTAGGACAAAAGAGGAGTCGCTTGATGGGCCTCTGAAGGGCGGGGGGTGGGGGGGAATAGCGGGAGCCTGTCAGCGTGGTCCTTGCCCAGCGCCTCCGCGCTGCCCTGCCGACTGCTCCTCTCCCTTGGCTGCCGTTCAGTCTCACTTGCCTTTATGAGCTGCCTCTTGTTCTCTGTTCACAGCTCCTCTCACTTTCCCAGCCGCTGATGGGGGTTTCTCTAATGAACGCATCAGCAAATTCAACTGATCATTTATAAACATTTCTATTTAGCATCCAGATGCACAAATTAATGGTTCCCTCCTGTCTCTCCCCTCCACGTCCTATTCAAAAACAAAATACATCTTATTTCTTCTAATTTTATCAATTAAGGAAACCAGAGCCGCCTACCCTGACTCACAGCCTATTCTTAAGTCACTTCGGTTCAGGCATTTTCTGCCTGGCTTTGCTGATTCAGCCTGCTAATATTTCATGCAGCACATTGTACAAACACCACCAAGTCAAAAGTGAGTGTGCCTACTACTCTAAACTGTCAGTATTTCAACTGGGAAAAGAAGTACACATCCACAAGTGCTCATTCACACCACACAGGCTGAACAGTGGGAAACTAATGTAGTAAATGCATTCTATTTTAAGCCTTGGCTCATTAGAAGCATTGTAAGAAACATTCCTAAACAAGAAGCAAAATACGCGCTGATCATGCCACAGTTAAATCAAAAGCAAAAAAATTTTCTTAATTCACAAAATGCAGATTCATGAGCAAAAAGGAAAAAAAAATCAAAGTGTAGTTCCACACTACAAATGGTCATTCCTTCATCAAAAATATACATGCGTTTCTTCTGAAGAAAAATCAGAGCATAAATCAAACTGCTACAGACTGGATGGATGAAGCCCCTTTTTTTCCCAATTTCTGTATGAACTGTAGTGTAACAAGAATTGAATGTAACAGAATAATATTCTCTTATCTCTATATGGCAACTGCTGAGTATTGATTTGTACCTCATAGTCAAGATCAGTAAAATGATGTGCACAAATTAAAAGCAAAAAAAATCAATTCACTGTAGTTAGCACCATATGTAACCATTTGTATTAGCATTCATGCCATCTTGACTATTATAGATATAGAATGCGATTATTCACAGCTCCTCTTTGCACACAACAGAAGTGTCACCTAACATTGCACTGCACCAAGCCCCATGCCACTGAGGACATTCACAGAAGGAGGGTCCTTGCTGTGGCAGCAGAAGATGAAGCATCTGCCTGATTTTCAGCATCAGCAGGGAGCGTGCCCAGCCCTTCCCGACCGTATTTCCAGAGTCTGACGGGCTCTGCTCTGGGGCTGGGAAGGAGGTGCAGCATCCCTCAGCATGCCATCATGTCACTAAGCAGAGCAGCCTCACGTCATATAATGTGTTTTTCTCCATGCAAGGGAGAAGCCCATCTGGAAGATCCTTATTTTGAATTATTAGTCGATGTTAAACCCTTCTGAGCACAAATACGCTTCTTAATACACCTACAGCACTTTCTTTCTTCTCACCACTGCTCCTGATACAGCTGTCAAGGGTTAGGCTCTTGGCTGATGCAAATAGACTTCAAAAGAACAGCAATAATTTACGTGACCTGAGGCTCTGTCAAAGGTAGGAGATAAAGTTCTCCCTTTCCATTGACTTTTTCAAGGTGACCAGGCTGGTAAATCATTTGGGCAGCCTGGATGCATTAATCAACAGAGCTGGGCCAGCAATAACCACAATAGCAATGGCAAGTCCCTGGTTGGGAGGTGCAAGAGAGGATAGAAACAGCCGTGCCAGTACCGAGGGTGGTCTTACCATGCAGCAGAGTCCTGTGGCTGTCCCTACTCTCCTTGCTGCTCCCTGCCAGTTCCTACACGAGAGAAAGCCACAACCATCTCCAAAAACTCATGGGAACAGGGTAGCATAACAGGTAAACCCCAGCACGACCCACATGCAAAGACCATTTTCCTTTGGCTGTGAGATCATCAAGCACCAGACAGGTGAAAATTCAGCCACTGTAGTCTAAGTGAAAGCACACAGTCATACGGGGTGCACCAAGGCAGCCTCTGGCGGGCCCTCAAAGTGGCATGGACCACTGAATGCCTGCAGTCTGGGGATCGGAACCTCCTGCCTATTCTGCCTGCATGGAGGGGAGCAGGATGCAGTGAAGAGGAAAGGCAGGAAGGCAGCCTCTCTCCCCACTTCCATGGCAGACAGCAGGGATGGCTGCCTGGGAGCGCATTCCCTCAGGAGCATCCCGATAGAACAGTAGCCACAAGGAGCAGAGAGAGGGACATGTGATGGCTGTGCACACTGGTTCATGCTCCTGCTGCCCTGAAAAGACAACACAGGATCTCCTCTTAATCTATTACAGTCAGAACTGACCAGAAACTCATTGCAACACCAACCAAGGGCTGGTCTGCAAAAACTGCATCTCCCTTCAAAACTCACTCTGTCTCAAGCACAGAAAGGTAGCTGCCTTGCCCATTTACACAGTGAACCCCTAAAATCTCTTGCTTGTACAGTGACAATTTAGGGAGCTGAATCTTTAGGTCTTACATTTGTACGAGTTGTGAAGAAATGCACTCCTCTCAGATGAACTAGAAGGACCCTCCTGAAGTATGCTCCTCCCTTGAGATGTGCCTCGGCAATGACGGTAAGCTCCAGCCCACTGGAGACTTGGGCTTCCCCTACACCTTTAAATTATTATCTTGGACACTACAATGCAGTTACTTGCTCAATTAAGCAATACTCCAATGGTTTAAAGACAGCTCCAACTCAGGTTTTTGCCCTGCCAAGACCTCAAACTTGCTTAAATGGAGTCCTTGGAATTTGAAGGCTCACAGCAGTAAATCACATCATAAAAAGGTCAAAGTTCTGGTCGATTTCCAGACTAATGGTGTTTAAAACCAATAAATGCTTGCCTAATACTATAAATGCAGCCATAAATTTACACTTTTGCATACATACACATAGATTGACACAGAGTACATAAAGCCTATCAAGGTAATGGCAAGGAACAGATCAGAGAAATGCAAGGTGTTTCTACTCATATCATAACAGAAAAAGAATTCTTTGTTCCATCTACTAATTTTGTGAGGAATGAAGCAAACAAAAGCAATGCAGTAAGCTTGATGTCTCTTACAAAGGATTCACTCCAGATTAACATATGGGACCTAACACAGAAGCTCACAGATACACAAATAAATCCTACTGCAAAACATTTTTCTATTCTGTAAACATTTTTAAACTTCAAAATGTCTTGCTATGCTGAATCTGGGCAATCCCCAAAAGTTTTGTTTTGTGGTATTTTTAATAGTTTTAAAATATTTCTAAAAGTTTGTTCTGATCAATCAAAACACTCTGCTCTGATCAGGCCAAAATCTTAGAACTATTTCTTAGCATGCTAGCGAGCCCCCATGATGGCCACAGTCATATTCAAAGCAAGCTCACTGACTTCTTGTGACAAGTAAGAGAGTCATCTTTAAAAGCAATTTGCAGCATCACTGACCAGTGCAACTGCTGTAAAAGAAAGCCAAAGCTTTAAATTCTTATTCTAAATGTTTTTCCATGAAAAATCACCTGCATTGTTCCAAAGCCGACTACAATCTATAAACATACTCATTTTCACTGCAGTAGACTGAATCATATAAAGAACTCCACAAGCATATAATAAACTATGTGAAACCGCCTGTGGTTTCCCCCTTTTAGCCTGTCTGAATCACCCTAAATCTGACTTTAATCAGTCCTAATGACCGTTTATTTCAGCCACAGCAGCCAGATTGCATTTTTACTACCAACTACAGCTACTTGTTGGAGATTTGCCCAGTTTTATTTTCTAGTTATCACCTGCCAATACACCATGGGTCAGTGATACAGACATAGCAATGTTCATCCTTGAGAGAGAGAAATCATGTTACTCCTTTTTCTCCCTCCTTTTTTCCTCCACTCTCAAAAGGAACACTGTCAGTTGACTCTGGAATTGCTTTTAATTGCTTTGCTTACATATAAGCAGAAAGAGCCTGATCTTGCCAATATCAGCAAAAAGTGGCACTGAGCAATGTTTTGCTCTACAAACAGTCCCCTCCGATTCCCAGGGAGCTTATGGAGAACAGAATCACATCCTAAACAGACAATAATATGCTTGTGCTTTCAGTATGCTTCATTTTATGCTGAAATTTTCTTCATGTTTCAATGCCTCACTTTTAAACATGGTTCTGAAAACAAGCTGTGCAAAGCCCTATGCACAGTTTGTTACAGAAAGCTAATTTTTGGTATGTCTGAGAAAATGAGATGGTAGGCGTATCCCATGTATCTCTGCTTTCAATCATTTCTGACGCATCCCAACTGTTTGGAAAGACAGGCTGGCCAGCCAGGACATGGGCTTGCTGTCAGACCAGGAGATAGCCCTGTTTCTTTGGTGAGTGCTTCCGTCCTTTGGCTGCCTCCCGCACGCAGGCTGGAAGTGAAGTGAGGCTTGTCCCTTTTTATGCATTTCTATTGTGCTTACAGTAGAGCCATATTTAAATCGGTATGCAGGCTGTCACTGAAACACAAATAAATAAGGAGAAGAACGACATGTTCCCTTATGTTTTATTCCTGTTAACATGACACAGCTGGAGCACTTTTCCTGTCTCATGACCCACATCCCAGAGCTGCTCACCGGGCTGTGGAGCTGCTCTGTACCCACAGCCACCTCTGTAGCACACACTGATTTACTGAAGGCAGGTAGCCCAAAATGGTCCTTATATGCTGCATTTTGGTCATAAAAACAATGATGCTGTTGATAGATGAGCTGAAAGTTGTTTAGGGTCATGTGTGCATGATACTTAAGCTCAAAAACAGATGCCTACAGGATTTATAAAATACAGTTGACCTTTAGTGTTCTGGAAAAGAACTGAGGACCTCAGCAGAATGCATTCTGCTGTACACTGCCAAGTTGGACATGGAGAAGTTTAGCAACAGTAGAACACATTGCTCAGTGAACAGGCCACATGATTTGCACGATGGTGGAGATATAAATGAGCAACACAGGCCCACTGTACTGCCAGTACCATATGGGTGTAAAGGAACCTGCTCCTGTATTCCTCTGTGTGCTGGGATTGCCCAGCTCCTGACATGAGAGAAGGCAGGGTGCAATGCACGGTGTAGAGGGAGACTTTCTGCCTGTGCATGCAAGCCTGTTGCACCTTTCCCCTTCAGCTTTGAGGTCTCTGGGAAAGGAACACCAAAGTCTCAAGTGCCAGATAAAACAGGAATCTGGGCTGCAAAGGCTACTGGGCTGCAGTAAGCTCCCAAGTCAGCCTTCAAGCACCATCAGCAGCATACTTTTAGCCTTCGCATTGCAGCCTGCCACAGGATATACAAACTGCCTCCAACAGTACTCCAGGAGCCTTGCAAAATTTCTCTCTCTCACAGTGAAGTGCACAAACACACTCCCCACCACACTCCCCCCACCATTCCCCCCTTCTCCCACATTTCAATAATTCTTGGGTGGATTTACAATTTCCTAAGCAGGTTGCTATAGTGACCCTGCAGAATATTTTTTTCAAAACACTGTTGTACTGTAAATATTTACATACAGCATAATCCTGCCAAATTATCTTGAGACAAAGGAAAACACAGTGTCTTTGCTTTATGTTCAGCCTTCCAGCTTTTTCAGCTTTGAGTATGCACTTTCAGCTAACAACAGCAGCTAATTACGCCTTTCTGTGGGCTTGTACACCCCCAGACCTAATAATGGGTCATCTATTAGCTTTAATGAATAACAAAGCTATCCGATTTACTAGTGTTAGCTGATTTCATGCATTTCTGAGTAAATTCTTAGTTAACCGAAGGGCTGGGGCTTAGCTCAAGGGCCAGACCCTCAGTTGGTACAAATCACAGTCACTTGACTGAAGTAATAAAAATGTTGATACTGGGGCATGACTTTACTGATGAACATCAGTAGGTTTTTTTATAGCCTTCTTAATCTCAATAATTAATGGAATGATTTAATCATTTTTAGATAACATATGCCAGAAGAAATACATGGTTCCTGTTTTAATTCACATTCTTCTGGATTCCAGCAAGAGAGGCCAACTGTCAATGGAATATAAAAGTATTTGTTCATGGTGTTGTTTTAAACACTGCAATGTTCCTATATCAACATTAACAGTAGTGTGATTTATGATACAGAACACATACATAGCTATCAAATGTCTCCCGCGCCTCCACTCTAAGACACTAAACCAAAGTCCAGAGCATAATATAATTTACAGCACTATAAAATCTTTACAACTGAAGTGCAGTGAAAGCTTAATATCCAAGACCTTCCGTAATATGACTATGTCATCTTGTTAAACTTTATTTATGGGAACACTAGGGCTGACAAGAACTTTCTTGTGTCACTTCCCTACGGCTTATCAATATCACCTTTCTCACTTGTGGTGCTCACAGGAGGAGGTCTTCCTTTCAAAAATATAAGTTCAGATAGATAACACACAGTTTCCTCTACGTTTACATTTCAGTTACAGTCTTAGATCTCTTGCCCAAGATCATGATCTCCTCTTTCCTAGTGCGAATTTACAATGCTCTGTCCAAGACAATGCATAATTCCAAGCACTTAGACCTAAGACAAATTCTGAAGTACCATTACCTGAACCTTCTGTAGAGTTTCTTTTCAGAAACAAAACAAAACCTTGCATTTCTTGGATCTGAATTCTCCTCCAGTACTGTTTTTAGGATTCCAAAATAAATAGTACACCAGAAAGGCCTTATTTTGCCACAAACCTTTATGCCAGGAGACTGGCAATTCTTGTCATTTCCACTCTTTGTGAGAGCCAAAATCCTGGGAGCAAGTTACCTTGTGAGATTTCCCTCATTTGGAGCAAAACTGATGCAAACTTGTGCCTCCCTGATTTTGGCACACTGGCATATGAATGCAAAGCAGATTGACTCTGATCTGGCCTGAGAACCAAATGATCATCGCTAGTTTTATCTTAACTTAGCACTGGGTTGAAACACAGTCTCCTTGAACTTTCACTATGCTGCAGAGCAACACAGAAAACATTTTATAAAATCCTGCAATCTTAAAAAATACCCTTTTTTGCCTAAATTGGGCCAGAGCAGGATCTCAGCTGGCAGCTTAGGAAAGTGCCATAGTTGTTCCCTTTCACTCCCATCTATCCCTCTACTACTCACCAAGATTTATACACCTGTCACCCTCTCCTGCAATTTCACTGTACCATGGGAGAACTTCTCATTCCATTGCCTCTGGAAAATTTCTAATTAATAATTTCCTATTCCATAATCTCTAGACTGAGAATATTAAAAATTAATTCCAGTCAAATATCAGTTGAAGAAGGAATATGTTTGGGACAAAAATGATACAAATGGGTATGTGGGTATATTTTAACTCTCATGATATGACTGCTTCATACTTTTTTAGCAAGCAAATGGAGCCTTAAAATAGAAAGAAATAACAACACCTTTTTTGTTTGGTTAAACCAGCCTTAGAACAAACAAGAAACAGGCCTGCACATCTTAAACATGTGGCAGCTGAGAACACATCTCTTTTAAGTGTAATTTCCAGTAGGATACCTGATTCCTCAGGCTTGCCATTGGTTGAGAACAGCTTTCCATCATGGAATTCAGTATTACACTCAAGGTATTAAATGCAGGTTAGCCAAATCACAAAGCATCTACAGATTTTCAACATCTTTGGTCACATTGTAGAGTGCCTAAGTCCATGAGCAGTGTCCCACAAATAAAAAGGGCTCCTTGCAGAGCAGGGCATTACTAACCATGACCACGGGTAGCAGATTCTGTGTTATATTATCCAGGACTCTACAGAAATAAACTAACACAAAAATGTGTAATTATTACAGTAGCCAAATATACAAGGAGCTCTGCTCCATATCAATAGAGACCTGCACTGTTACATTTACTACAGCTGTCCAAAGTTTCTCTCCTTGAGATTCTTTATTAACATGACAGACCTCTAAAATTCAAAACTTCATCTTGTCCTGATACAAGTTAGATCTGGAATCAACGAGCACTACAGAACAACTTCAGCCCTCCTGGCACTTCTTCAACAAAGGACGTGTTTGTACTATTGATTGTACTGCTGAAAATAATTTTGCTGTGTTGACAGGCATCACTCAGCACAGACTGTGATGAAAAGCTGAAAATTAGAAAGTTAAATGAACACCTGCAATAATTTTCCTGCCAATTTTACAACAAAATAAATATTGAATTATTCTGATAAGTGGGTCAAATTCATCCCTGATATCATGGTCCTTTGAGGTTAACAGTGCTATGACCAGAATGAATTTGGCTCCCATGTCTCTTTCACTGAGTAAATGCTTCACTGAACTTTTCAAACCCTTTGTGCCAACATTCATCTTCATTTAGAACCCATCTTTCCCTCTTTACTGAGCTTTTGCAGCAAAGCCATAATTTTCCTATCAACTTGTAGTCAATTACATTGACAGTTTGACATGTACATTGTACGTACACAAAAATAATTTGCAAAACAGCTTTTACAATTGTTGGACTTAACAGTCATTTCCAGCGTACATCATTTATTTTTATGTGTTCACTTCCACAGCCATCCTTTTAGGAAGAATATGCATCACTTTCTATCACAGCTTGAATAGAATGCAAAGATTTTATGAAAAAGATACTATTATGCAACTTTGTTGCCATCCTGTCCATTTTTTTCACCCCTATTTTATTCTATTGCTAGCTGAAGCTGATGGACACCCTTTTTTTCTCCTGCAAAGGAAGAAAAATTTTATTCTTCCAATCTACAAGTGCTTATGTTACAAGAAATTCCTTTAAGAGCCAGGAAATCCATGGAGGGTTATGGCATCTTGACTAGATTCTCCACAGTATATGATTAGACAGGCTCTGATACTCCCAAAAGCAGTGTGTGGATATGATGAAACACATTTTCCATAAATCTGTCATGGAGAGCAATGCTTCCTTTGGATTTCCTTGTTTCCATTACAGCCTGCTCACACCTATGGATGTCCAGCTACATCATTTAGTCAGAAGGGTTTGAGAAAGCTCCCAGGAAGCGAAACACAGATAAAATCACATGCTCGATTTCAAGGACCACTGAGCCCCATTTTCTGCACATTTGCCCTTTCAAACCTCAAAACAAAGACAAAGTCTGGGATTTTAAGTTTCAAGAAAGACCACTTTACCAGCTTTTGGCATCCGGGTTGTGTTCTGTAGGTACTCCCCACTCTTATACAGATTCAAAACTCTCTCCAGCTGAGCAGCTGTCTCATCTATTCCCCAGTGAAGTTCTCCTTCAGAAATACAGAAATAAAATTAGTTAGATGAGGGGTATCCTGCATAAAACAAAATGAGGCTGCAGTTGAATAAAGCCCTAAGCATCAGAGCCCTGTGGTGCTCTGCTCCATGTCAGTGTTGTGATGTGGACATGAAATCCCCGAGTCACTACAAATCAGGTTTCACACCTGACATGACACAGGCATGTCAGACTGGCTCTTCCAGCTGGGACCCCAGCCCTGTGAGCAGAAAACACTGAGGTGAGCTCCCCACAAGGCATGAACTTCAGCCAATATAGGGAACTCCAAAGCTTTGCTTGTTACTTAGATACAGCTCAGGATCATTAATTTCCCCTTTGGATGCACCATGGAACAATGCACTGAAAACCCCTCAAATCAGATTTACAGGCTCATGCAACTATTCTTGTCTCAAAGGCACTACCTTAGTAATCAGCAAAGATCTATGTCATTTGCCTCTGGCTTCTAAAGTATAAACCACCACTGGTATCACTGGCAATAAGGTAGTATCTTGGGTTTTATCATTAAAATTTCCCTTTTCAGGGACAGAAGTTTTCCCAGATTCCACAAGGAATTGCATTCTGATGCAGCACACCCCAGTGCTGAGCTGTCAGGATGAAGCAAATACCCCTGTGAAGCCTGGAACTCAGAATGGGATTTCTCCGGTCTGTGGGCCATTCTTGCTTTCTCTGTGCAGGAGCATTTTTATCATGGATAGAAAAACAATCTGGTTCTATTGCAGTGAGCATAAATGCAGCACCCTCCCCATCTCAAACATGACAGTCATGCTAAAAAAGGAAATACTTGGCATTACCATGTTTATTGTAATTACCTGTTGCATTGACTATCTTATCCAGTAATGGTCTCAGCGAGGATGGAGCACTGTGTGGAAGAAGATAGGTAAAAAAAAACCTGCAATAGAAAAGTAACCCACATTGAAATTTTCTTTTTAAAGAACTTTAAAAAGTCTGGTAACTCCTGAACATCATAAGGAATAAAATTCCTGTTGCTTATATGCCACTGACTTATTCGGGAAATATAATCATATTCTATAGTCAAATAAATACATAGCTGAGACTATTCACACAGCTGTCTGGCATACCTAGACTATGCTGTTATACACAAGGCTGCCTTGTACCTACATGTAAATGTTCCATTAATACAGCAATTTGCTGTGAAGCCCCATGGATTGTGAGTATTTGCAAAGTTGTCTGTACTTTAACAAACTAAAAGGATGCCATCCACCCCAGAAGTCTTGGGTTTGTTTTTTTTCAGACCTTGAAAGCGCATAAATCAAATTTCTGTTCATTTAAAAAAATATTATTATTTTCTTCTATACAGTTTTATTAGGCTTCAAAACTAATTGCCAGGAGAAAGGCTTCTTCTATTGTTTTAACACCACTGGAATACAGATGTCCTCTCTATTCTCATCATTTATCTATATTTGAGATGCATTCATTGATAGATGCATAATAACAGGATCACACACACAGAATCACAGAATGGGTAAGGCTGGAAAGCACCACTGGAGGTCAGCTAGTCCAGCCTCCCTGATCAAGTGGGGCCCCTAGGGCACATTACTTAGGATTGTGTCCAGAAGGCTTTTGAATATCTCCGAAGGAGACTCCACAATTCCACTTTAGTATTTTTAATTACAAAAGAAAAAACAATATGCCTTTACCATCACTTGAAGTACATTTAATTTGCATATTCTTCCTTTAAAGTTCTATTACTCTGCAATATTCCTACCTATTGCAACAAACTCAGGGTCATAGAAACCTAAGATGGAAATGGACAGTTCATGATCGACAATATAAACAGAACTATTGGACATAAATATCAGCTAAAGAAAAGAACAGCAACACAACTGGGAAATTTCTCTGCTTCACATCTAACTTGCAAAGCAAAGTACATGCCTTTCCCTGGAGACCCCCAGGGACTCATACTCAGAAGGGAGATCAGCAGACGCCTAATGTTGGCATAAATTAAAAAATTAAGTTACTGATACCAAAATTGATCATAGATGCAGGTATTACTGAGCTGACATTCTAATTACACAGTGAATATTTCCTTGAGATTATAAATCCTTTTCATCCCTTACAAAAACTGTATTTATGATTTTCCCAGCTGGGATCATCCCCTTGCAGGTTTTCTTAACAGTGAGATTGAAACAGCCAATATAATTACATACAGAAATCTGAAGAGCAGCACATCTGTGATGAATAATTTGTCTGGTAAATTTTACCTTACTGTTTTTGCTTAGAGATCATCGCTAAAGCAAGAGTCTGACTGATTGGGAGTAGTTCTTTGCAGAAATTCAGTAGCTGTCATTTATTTTGCTAAATGTTGGCTGGAAGGAAGTCATGGAGGTTATTATTTTTCCATGGCTACAGAAATATATGACTTGTTCTAATGCAAACACCCACATGTGAAATTCTGACATGTATAGACACTGGCATCTGCACAACTTAATTGCAGGAACATTTGTTATTGATCGATTCCAGGGCCAGTGGCATCCCTTGTGATCTGCATAACACAGACTGTCAGATCCTTTTACATTTGTTCCTACAAATTGTTTCTTTCTGAGAAGTATCTGATCTTAATTTAAGAATTGTCAGCGATGGAGAATTCCTCTCAGCCATTGGTTAATAGTTCAAAATATTATGTTTACTTTCAAAACCATCCAGTGCTTTGGAAACTGTTACCCCAAACATTTGAAGGAAAAGCCATAGAGACACATTTATGACAGGAGGTAACCATCTGAAAGTCAAGATGGGCCAGTTTTGCATAGTAGAGGTTTTTCCCAAATGTTTTCTCTCCTTTAATTATTTACCTCATAAAGAAACCAGCGACATAGACTAAGTGTGCTTTCAAGGCTAGGGCATGCTATGTTTTAAAATTACAAGGGGTTTATGCATTGTTTGACATAATGGTGCTTCTACCTAACAGCACTAGCAACCCTTCATTGAGGGCAACCTCTAAGCCTAGAATAACAAAGTGCATCCATGAAAATAAGAAATTTAGTTGCCTATCCCTAATGAAGTGAGACAGGTGCACAGGGTTTGTTCTAATGCTCTACCATGGGTGGTCACAGCCTACCATAATATG
Source organism: Campylorhamphus procurvoides (assembly GCA_013396655.1). Lineage (NCBI taxonomy): Eukaryota > Metazoa > Chordata > Aves > Passeriformes > Dendrocolaptidae > Campylorhamphus > Campylorhamphus procurvoides. Next base: position 2,777,801 of record WBMV01003664.1, on the reverse strand, counting down.
AATCCACTGTTCAACAAAACCCCACTGTCTCTATTAAATTAAGCTAAAGCAGGGGCTGAAAACACTGGGGCACTGTGTGTGCAGTGCATGCTGGTGAGTGGTTCAAAGGCATTACTAAAACCTCTAATAGAAAAAGACCACTTCCCTCAGCATGACCAGCAACCTGCCACAAGCCCACCACACCACAGACATATCCCCACTTTCAACCGAAATGGACGGCTGCCTACTAAAGGTTTCTTACCCAGACCAGGAAAAGTCTTAACCAAAAGCTAGCAAGCTAAGCAAGATCTTTAAGCCAAGCAAATGGAAATGGAAAATTTTGCAGGACACACTAAATACTGTGCTGCACAACTGCAGATGGCGGTCATGTGGTGCAGCCCATTTCAGTGTGGTCAGCTAATGCAACACACATGCTGGTAAGCGCCCTGGGACCAAAGCAGAAGGCTCTCTTTGGAGCAGCCTCTCCTCACTGTGGTCTGGCAGGCAGTGAATGGCATGATATTTGAAAAGGAAGTCTAAGAAATGAGCACACGATTATGGCTCTGCTCTGAGATCTACATCCTCCTGTGTGGATCAGACAAGGTGGCTGCCAGCCCCAGCAGAGCCCATCAGACAGAGCAGCAGGAGGAGTGCAGCACTGAGTGTCCACTACTGGGTCCCTGGAATGCAGCAACACAGCTCCCTCAGCATCCCACACAGCCCTCCAAGGGAAGTGATGGCCAACGGGGGAGAGCCAAGACCACAAACACAAAGCCACTGCCCAGAAGGACTCAGTTGTCAATTCAGAGGCACCTTTAAAGTCAAATTTCAAAGATGGATGCACCAGCTGAACCCTTTCTTCAGCATGGCCAACTGGTCCAGCATGACCCATCACCTATGTGTCCCCCATTGTGAGTGCAACACTGGGAGCAAGTCCCTCAGCTACTGCCCACAGAGATCAGGGGCTGGGAGAGGAGGGTGAAAAGACTAGCCCTTGATTTAAAAGGTTTGGGCTTACATCCCAGCTTGTCAGCAGCTGAGGGTGGTTTCAGCAGCCTCATGGCTGCACCAGGGCTGTTATCACCCTACCATGGTAGGCTCCATCAAGTCAAGGAGCACAGAGACAGTGTGCAGGATGTGAAAGGAGTTCTAATTTTGCCTCTGAAGCCAGCCCTTTGCTCAGCTGGTGGTGGAAAACGTGATGACCCTCCTTAACTCACACCAAAAAAGAGCTGCTGGAATTTCTCACCACAGAGCTTGTGGGTCCTTAGCTCCACAAGCGGTTCTGCTTCCTCCTATGAAAATCTCTACTTTTGTGAAGAATTCAGTCTAATTCTGTGTTGGCTGAAACCCACTGAGTGGTGAATCACACTCAGAGTATGCAAAACTTTTCAGAAGTTATAAATGCTACATGTTTTCACAAATGAAACAATTACTCACAGCTTCACTTACTCCTGGGTGTTGGTTCTGAGACAGTATGTGCTCACTGATGGGACTAACTATAAAGGATGCTGGAGCTTTAGGCCCACTCTTCACTCTCTATTACCTAATCCAATCATGTACCTGTAAGCGTTGTAGAGATTCCTCTTTTCATTCATACTCTGACACCGTCCCTCAACTGAACAGGGCAGGGTGAAGTTTCTCGCAGGAAATTCCATGAAGCAGTCACTGTTACTGGTGCAAGAACTCTCCTCAATGCTGGCATCATCCAGATCTGTCACCTTCAGCTCCCCATCCACGATCACAAACTGCCGAGGACGAAAATCCAGTAATGTCACAGAGCCAAGAGGAGAGTGAGCCAAATAATGCAGAAGCCGAACTAGGCTGAGACATATCTGAAACACAAAAGCATGGGTACCTTGCATTATTTTCTCAGTGGAAAGTATGTAACAAAACCACTTTAGCTGAAGATATGTTCATAAATATATGACTTATTATAAGCACTATAACTTATCCTCAAAACTGAATGTTGCAACCAAGGTATTTTTCACAGGATTAACATAGCTGATTGTAAAACCCTTAAGAGACTTGAAACAAAAATAAGCTTCTTTACCAGTGCTTTCCCACATTATTCTTGAAGCAGGGTTCATTGTTGCTATTCTTACTTTTAACAGAAATAAAAGCACTAACTTTTAATAACACATTACACACAGGCGTTGACCACACAGTCTGATCCTGCTCTTTTACAAACTCCAGGTCTGGAAATTTTGGCTGGGCCGCCCTCACACCCGTGCCTGGAGCCCCAACTGCAGACAGTGTCTGTATTGCCTCTGTACTGATCCTGCCTTTGGACTGCTTTTATAATTTTTTTCCACTGGTTCCTCTGATGTTTGCTTTTTTCCAGGGGAGAGGGAAGCCAGAAAGAGGAGCTCCATAGCTCCTCTGTAACTCTTTGCCATGCCTCAGGATACAGTGCATATATCCATCTGCCTTGGTTGGACCCTCATGCACCACTTTGAGGCTGTGGTGGGAGCTCTGCGCTGATGCTTCACTTTTCAATTCAAGGTTTGTAACTTGAGTAACTGCTATTAGATAGCAAACTTCATAAACATTGAACTCAGCCTCCTTACCAGAGTACTGTTTTCAATTGACACTCTCCTTTAGAGTCCACTATGTAACCTATTAACACAAATGTTGCATTAACATGAACCCAGTTAAATACTGGAATTTTTGTTTTACGTATTAAATTAATAACATGTCTTATTCAGTCTAGCAAGCTTTTTACTGCTTATACACAATCTTTGTTTTCCATTAAAACACAATGCTAAGGGCAAGTGCATTAAAGTAGTCAAATCCAAATTTAATCTTGGGTTAAAAATTATACACTCAGGGGAACACCTAAACGCATCCTTGATAAGCAAGCTGAGCATATCTGAAACTATCCCTCACAGACCCTTCATTTGTGGGACATTAGGACTATCTCATGCTTCTTCATACTCCTTCTCCTGGTTGACCAGATGAGAACATAATCTAGTATATCTCTTGGCCATTTACTTTGTACCTAATTGCTGTCACAGTCTGCTATTTGCATTCTCTGAATGAGACAAGACAAAGCCAGGTGGTCCTGTATTTTGGGAGTCCTGATGAGTACCTCTACTGCTTATCAAGACCACACTTCTTTCAGGAAAAGAGAGCTAAAGCTTAGCACAGGTAACATGCTTGCTCCTTTACTCTTATATTAGTAAAACAAATTCTGCCAGGGAACATTCCTGGGCACAGAAACATAATCCCACACACACACTGGCTAGCATGGTCTCTGGTCCAGGTCGGATCAGGACCAAGGCTGTTCTCCCACACTGTCCCCAGACACAATCCAGAAGGCAGCACAGCCCAGGGACCGTTTCTGACAGGCATCCTGCTTGCAGCCTTCAGACTGCAAGAATTCAATAGCAGAGACATGGGCTGCACCTTGCTGTTTTGACTCTGAGATCAGTCAGGCGCACTTTTAATTTTCTGGCACAGATGCAGACAAGCAATCCAAAGTGTTTTCGATGAAGACTGCTGCTGCCTTTCAACATCCTAGGGAGTTACCTCCAGACAACAACACATCCCAATATACACCAAGCAAGACAGCTCTGTCTTGATCAAAGCATTGCTGCAGTCTGGCTTCATTTTGGACAAATTAAGTGTGACCTTCATACTGCTGGTAAATTGCCAATGCGGTGGACAAACTAGGTTTGAGATTTGTGTACATTTATTTCACTCTTCCTCCAGTAAAACACGAACGGAGCAAGAAGCAGTAGAAAACAATTATAAAACAAACCTGTGATAAGGATCAGGAGAGAAATGTAACATCCTTCTATTGTTTAAAACCCAGTTGCAGAGCACAATGCTCAATGCCAAAAAGCCTGGGCCTCAAGCTTTAACAAGTAAGAAATGTTTGAAGATATCATGTAAAAACCATATAACTGGCTAGAATTAGATAACATCAACAAAATAGTACAAGATCCTAAATACTGCAGAAAGGGAGTGCTAAATACTGTTTCTAAACCAAGATGTAATCTTATGCAAAACAAACATTTAATACACGTGAATTGCACTGAATAGTGCATAACCCCTGCTTCATAATGTTATTTTGTATTCCTCACTCTCTTACAAGTCTTTATAAAGTTGTTACTCACACGAAATCTGTCTTCCCAGGAAGTCTGTAAAAGCTGAATCATCTCTAAAGGTGAGCCCAGTTCAGTGATGGTCGTCAGTGTGTCTGGGATGTCATTGCTATCTTGGTAGCAATAGCCATAGAGCTGAAAACAATCATAACCAGGCAATATTAGTGTAATGTACCTCAGCATGTGGATTCCCAAGGAAGGCTTTGAACAGGTTTTCTGGCAGGGTCTATGACCCTGCAGGGGGCCCACGCTGGAGCAGTGCATGAAGAATTGCAACCTATGGGAAGGACTCAACATTGGAGAAGTTCATGGAAGACTGTCTCCCGTGGGACGGATCCCACACTGGAGCAGCAGAAGAGTGTGAGGAGTCCACTCTCTGAGGAGGAAAGAGCTGCAGAAGCAATGTGTGATGAACTGACCACAGTCCCCTTACCCCATCCCTCTGAACTGCTCAGGAAAGAAAGTATGGTAATCAGAAGAAGCGGAGCCTAGGAAAAAGGGAGGAGTGGCGAGGGAGGTATTTTTAAGATTTGGTTTTATCTTTCATTATCCTGCTCCGATTTGATTGGTGATAAACTAAATTAAATTTTCCCCAAGTTGAGGCTGTTTTGACCATGATGGTAATTGCTGAGTGATCGCTCCTTGTCCTTATCTCGGCCCATGAGCCTTTCTCTATATTTTGTCTCCCCTCTTCAGCTGAGGAGAGGAATGAGAGAGTAACACTGGTGGACATCTTGCATCCACACAGGGTCAATGCACCACAAACATATAATAGCAATAATCACAAACATATAATAGCAATAATCTAAAATATCCATGAATGCACAAACAGAAATCTATCTGAGGAAAGTTAGTTTTGCCTATGCGATACCTAAGACAGACTGATTTTATGCTTAAAAAATCTCATAAAATGGCTTTTAATGACATTTCCCAAAGGACTACTCTTTGTGTATTGAGTGGTAATGCATATTTGAACAACAAAGCACAATGAAAAACAATCGAAATGCCAAAATTTATCTTTTCCCAGCCAGAAACTGCCTCTCACTATACCTGATGGACTTCTGTGTACAGTATCATTAAAGCAGGGCAAATACTCTATTATCTGCCAGTAGCTTCTACAATTTAAAAGCATTTAAGTGGCAATTTCAACTATGCTCCAGCTTCTTCTTCTATTTGCTTTCCAAGAACATTTGAATGATTTCCACTTGTACAAATAATTGCACAAGAAGAATATTTAAAGACTGTGAAGAAGAGATGTCTTGCTTTATATGGAGTGGGACAATGTCTGACAGGGCTGGGGGACAGACTTTTATGAACTCCCTGCCAAGCCCTGACAGAGACACTGTTAAATGAGCCTGATAAGGATCTGATCACAACTTTCCAGCCAGAACAGCATGCACATGAAATAAAATTAAAGGCAATCTCTGCCCCCAGTCAAATAAAACATGGTAAAAGGATCTGTGTGAAAATGCAGCATTAAAAAATGCCCTGTTGCTATTCCTCTACTGCCTTGCCTTGAGCAATTTGATTTTTCAAATCTCTTTTAGTTAAAAAGCTCAGGAAAGATAATGGGGCATGGGCGCTCCTCTATGCTGAGGGGACTCAGACATGACCCTGCAGAAGTCTGGTTCATTCAGACCAGAAGAGACCCTAAACGATCAGGAAAGCAAAGCCGGACTAGTGAGTGTCCTCGCTGGAGGGATCGGGCTGAGGCTGCACACAGCCGCTGTGAGCAGATTCCAGTGTCAAGCACATTCTTACGCCTTGTGACCTTTCCAGGCAGAAAAGCAAAGACCGGGCTAAAGTCAGCAAATACAGGATTTGTTATGAACCATGCTGCTAGTTTTGACTGTAGCTGTCTACATTTAAAGGAAAAAAGGGTGCCAAAAAATGTAAAAGAAGTAAACAATTTTTCTTTTTGGTGTAAAAATGGCACTGTATTTCAAAACAGCTGCTTAAACATGGACATTAACCTAAACAAAAAAAAGGAGCTAGAAGATTTTATTTTAAAACATGCCAAAAAGAGAATTTGTGATAGATGCCAACATGAACATTTGAAGTACAAAAACAGACCTTTGTCTTTACTGCCATGAGCATGACAAAGATATCAACAGCAATAATTTCTTAATTTAGAGCCATTCAGACAAGGCTTGGGCTTGTTCCTTATCATTTGTGACACCACATCTGCAGCTTAATGACAGGAGTTAAATATCCATGTGCTACAAACTATCTTTGAGGATCACACAAGCACAATTGTTTAAGAAGCTAACAAAAAAATAAATGAAAATATTTAATACAATATATATAATTTTCTCTGGGACAAGTTGGATTTTTCAGTCCTTAGTAACTATTTCACATCTCTCTTGTGTGTTTGCAGACTAAAGAGGCAGGATGAGTATCAGCAGGTTTGAAAACCCTCATTTCTGAATGTCAAAATCTAGCATCTGTTTCTGTATCATTTGCAGAGTTCAGCTCTTGTCTTTAGCACAGTAATATTATCCATTGGGAAAAAAGCCATAAGGGAAATTAGCAAGCAATCCAGACTGGGAAATGACAGTATCCCAATAATTGTTGGTTCAAAGAAGCACTGAATACAAAGATGTTATCAGTCTTCATTAGACATTCTCAACATTTGTGAAAACAATTCAGAAAATAGAAACACAGAAGACAAACAAAAATTAACCATCCTTTTTATTACAAAAACATAACACATATATTTGTACACACAAAATATTGAGAAATTAGTCTATTTATGTGCATATTAACACACAAGTACCTATTTGCATCTATTTTATCTCAATCCATGACGTCCCTAGTAATAATGTTTTAAGTTTGCTTTCAGAGAGCTGGAACATTGCTTGCAAGTAAATCTTTCATTTTAGTATCCAATTTGTACTTTGGCAAAAGTCTTCACTGACAGAGTATCTGAGTATTCAGTGTGCACTTTACTATGATCCATTTAATAATTTCAGTCATCATGGAAGCTTAAATGACCTGATCCATTTTTGGTTTCATATTAAATTGCTCTTTATTCTCTCAGGAAAATTTTTTGCACAAGTACTGCTGAACTTAATCAGCCTTACAAGCTGAAAAACAGCGCTGAGCAAGTTAGTATAGGTCTAACTCAAAAAATACATAATCTAACCTGAGCTCTTTATTACTTTTACTTAAGTGAAACCTCTCCAGATGCAGTGTTATTACATAATTATATAGAGTTATAAAATCACAGAAGTCTGAGATATAAAGGATTTATTGGGATGCATTTATATTTTTCTAAATGAACTCCTGAAACTAAATGCTAAAATGCACATGCAATTACGTGGCCATATTTGTATGTGCAATTACCATGATTACAAACCGGGCAAGTCCGAACAGCCAGTTAAACATCTAAAATGGTTACATTCATCCCCTCCTGATGAACCACCGCTCAGCATACAGATGTTGCAAAGTACACAGTATATATAGATGCAAAATATTCCCAGACAGTAATAGATAGGCCTTTCCTTTAAGAAGATGACTTACACAACACCAGAAACAAGTACAGAGGTACTACCCAAAACACTTTATTTTTTAACTTCCTTTTGGTTTTGTCCAATCCTTTTTAAGGTCAGAAATGAGACAGAATGGTTTGTATTCCCAGACAGTGAAGTAAGGAACAGATAGCTGGTGCATAAAATAACAAGAAAAATAACCACACGGGGAAACTGAATATAGCTGGAAGCAAAAGATGAGCCAAAATATCTTCTCTATCTGAAATTCTATTAGGTTGGACATCATTCTCAGCATCACAAAGCTACACTTCAGACATAGTCAAGAGTGATGGCTTTCATACGCTTTTTCAGCATGGTTCCAATTAAATGAATGAAAAGAAATACAATCCCACATCTTTTTGCTATCTCGAGTCACTGCATTTAAATACCATCCCAATATATTTTTGTGTAGAATCTAATAGCAAACAGTCACGATACTGGGACGACTTTCTGTCTGTTTAGAAAAACGTATGCCAGATATGAAATGTTGACCAGTTCTCACATCATGTGCCATAATTCATTTCAAGTAGCCCCATTCACTGAATTATTCCCTCACCATTTGGAGTTTCTCAGTTGCAAAGGCTCAGTTCTGCATTAGTCTCTCCACATCCAAAACTCCCACTGACTCCTTAAGAGTTTTTAGGCACGCTGGGCACACAGGGTCAGCCCCTCTGAAAGCTGTATTGCATTGTAGGAGCCTGTGTCCCTACAGCTGGTCAGTTCACTTCCCTTTACAATTCCCTTTTACTACAAATTATGGCGACAGAGGTGCCCCTTTCAGAGGAGCTGGGGTAGCAGGGGAGGGCAAAAGCAGAGGTCATCCTCTACACAAAAGCCAACATGCTTACTGAATAAAAACACAAAATAAAGAAGCTTATTAAGCTGTCATCAGAAGGGTAAGTCTGTGCAAACAACGAGCACTCCTGCATTGGCGTAGGCACCCTGGCCAGACTTTCAGAAAAATAAATGTCAAGCCAGAACCGTCGCCAAAGTGTTACATTTCATTTATGGAGGTTGCTCAGTCAGGAACAGTAGGACCCACCTTTTCTAGCCAGGGTCTCCAGCCACTTTCGCAGCTGGGGCTCTGCCGGCTCAGCTTGGCTCTGCTGGCAGAGGGCAAAACGCCCCTGGTACAGATCATGCCATTTCCTTAAAAGTTACAGCACATTGTGAATATTTTTTTTTCTCTACAACCAGAAAAACTATAAATTTCCCCTTTTTTTCTTTAATGAACATGAGATTTCCATGACTCCAGGCACGAGAGCTTCAAGTACACCACTACCATTTGTAACATAAGTGACAGGCTCAACTGCACTACACCAGAGGTAATTTTCAGAAACCTAACTCCCTTCTAATCTGAACTTGCCTACACTCACTACAGTGGCCCAACTGCTGCCCACAATAGAAAACTGCAATTAAACAAAATCTCACTTGTATGAAGAGCAGCAGTAGTCAACACTTGACACAGACTTTCTTTTCAAAAATAGATGGACACAGGGTTACTTAATCAAAACTGGTTGTGTCGAGATTGTATTTTGAACTGCTTTGGTGCCCAGGGGAAATAAAAAGCTCCCACTGGCACTGATAGCCTTTTGATGAGCCATTTGCTTGAGCTGCTATGTTTCAAACCAGAACAGCACATTTTACAAGCTACTTTATTGCTAAGTGAATGTACTATTTTTATGCAACCAGTCCTTGGATTCACTTTTCATCCCTGGAGCACTCAGACAGTCCCTGCAAGAGTAGATACAACCCAGCACTACCTGATACAGCTATGATTTACCAATACATCATTTGAGACATTTGTGTCACTCTAAGATCTATTAATAACTTGTGTTTTAAATATTTCCTTTCATTGCTGATGGTATATACATATACAAACATACATACACAAATATACATACATATACACACAATCAAATATCTATGTATTTGTGTATGTATGACATATATGTATATGTGTGTTTCAATATCTAATGTATACACATGATATTTGTGCCTATATTTTAATACTTTTATATATTAAAATATATATTAAAATGCTTTTATATATTGCCACAGCTACTCAGGCCAAAAGCACCTACACACCTGCAATATGTATCTCCCTGGAAAAAAGGATGAGTACTCCTAAATGCCTCCATTTAATAAAGATCAATCCAATGACAACTTTCCTCCTGTAGAATATATAGAGACAGCACACAGTAATTGATTTCCCCCCATGGAAATTTGGCAATCAAGCCTTACAAAGTGCTGAGTTTCATGGAAACAAGATTTTCATACAGGGCAGTCCCAGCACCACGTAGAACCTTTTAAGAGCAGGGCCTAAACTGTGTGCTGAGAGCTATGAGGCAGGATTTCCTCTGCTGCTAAATACTGGAACTGAGAGAAAGCAATGGGTAATTCAAATATTAAATTCTAAATTCACAGCTCTGTCTAGGCTTTTATTTATAAATGTATTATTAAGATTAGTACTAAACTCCATAAGAACTAGAAGGCACAAGAACCTCACACCAGGCACTGTTAGTGAATATCTTACTAAACATTTTCATTAACAGAAAAATTGGAATGTAGTACTTAGAAACAGAATTGTATGTGTATCTAACCATATCTGTCAGTATACCCATAGAGGTCCACAGATATCTCCATATATTATATATATGTGTGTGTGTGTATACATATCCATACATACCTGCTGCTCTGACGCATATTATGTTGGCCATAATCTTATGATTTAGTAACGTTATCTCCCTCTTACTCGCCCTGCTTTCCTTATACTCTGAAGTGGAAAATTCTTCTACTAAAAACATTTATAGGACTTTGAATTTTCATTGCACTGCACAAGCTCAAGGCCCAACCCTGCAAATATTTAGTCACACTAGCAGCCTACTCTTGTAAAGCCTTCCAGTGAAGACAAATAGATCACTCATACAACCACAAATTCAATGGAAAGAGGCTGATATCACTGGAGGCATAGTTCATTATCTTGTAAATAGCCAGATCAGAAGCTCCCCTGACCTCCATCCACAGCCACTGCATTCAGTTCCACTGCACCACAAGTTTAACCCTTTGTCATGATGCAATTCTGCATGACAAAACTGTCAAATAACTCCTGTGCATCATATGTTCAGAAAAGCTTGTCTTGGATTAATTATTATAAACCCATCTGTTTAATTCTTCTTAGTTATCTGAGTGATATAATTTTGTGCTTTATCATGGCAAGCTTTAAAATAAGCTTGGAGTCTCCCTCAGCTACATAATCCCAGAAAAAGGAAAGTCTTTCCAAACCAAGTTGTTCCAAATTTGGTCTAAAACAATAAAAAACCCTACATTCGGTGTCTATTGCCTAAACTGAGCAGTTCAGCTGAGTGTGATGAAAAATAACAGCTCCTTTAAAATTAGTCTAGAGTCAATATTAGTATTAGCACAGTGCCTGTGAGAACTAGTTCTTGTCAAGTTTTTCATGGCCATCACAGAAATGAAAAGTGGCAATAGAAGTTAGATGCCAGAAGGCATCTACCTGAACCATCAGATGGTTGTGTTAGCACAAAAATTCACAAAAGAAATCTTTAAAAAATTCCAGCTTGCACATTTGAGACAGACACTTCACAAACCAGAGCTGCAACACTTCCAAGCACGGCCCAAGCTGACACCTGTATCCACCAACACTCTCTGTGTCCAGGCAGCAAGCAGAAGGCTGGAAGAGCAAAGCTACACCAGCACTGATATATCCTTTCAGGGCTCATCTCCTGCCTCCCTGGCCAAACAGCACAGACCTGACTGCTCTTTCCAAATATGGCTGCAATTAGAAGACAGAACACGTACAAAAGGGCCACAGTGATTCAATTCAAGGACAGGACAGGATAGGATATTTCAGCTGGTCAGTGGGAAGGGACATGCAATAATCAGCTGGTCCAACTTCCTGACCACTTCAGGTCTGACCAAAACTTAAAGCATGTTATTACAGACATTGTCCAAATGCCTCTTAAACACTGACGGGCTTAGGGCATTGACCACCTCTCTAGGAAGCCTGTTCCATTGTTGCACCACCCTTTCTAATGTCAAGTATCAACCTTCCCTGGTGCAACTTTGAACAATTCCTACATGTCTTATCACTGGATACCAGGGACAAAAGACTTACCTAGCCACCCCACACTGGGTGGTGGGGGGCAGGCAGTGGGGAGTGAAAGGATAAGTTGTAAAAATTATGTGCTTCCCCTTACAATTCTGTCCTGGTCATAACTAATTCCAGGCCAGGATATAGATAGGGTAGCATGGCCTTGTTCATTCATTGTTGCTGCCATGAAAAAAGGCAAAGAGCAAGGGAGAACTTGATCATACCCACAGTATCCTGTGGTGAACAGCGATCTCTCCAAGCCACTGTATGGAAGAAGCAGTGCTGGGCTCTCCTCAAAGAAACTGGATGAGGTTGCAAGTCATCAGCTCCCATAAAGGAGGCAGAAATTCAAACCAGAGTCTTCTGGAGTGATTTACGTGGCACATAAAACTGAGAAGCAACCATAGAAATCATTCAACAAATGATTGGGATTAGTTTTATGAATGCTACTTTCAAAAGCAGGGACAATGTAGCACTTTTAACTTATGTGATGGCACGTGCCTTATGGAAAGCTCTTCCTGCCAGCAGCTTTGCAAGTTACACCCTCTGCCATCCCAAGCAATTCAATGGGAAAAAATGTTATTTGTTGACTTCAGCATCAAGATGTGCAGCTTGCCTTCCAGGGACAGGAACAGTTAAGAGTTGATTTGCAATTGTATCAGCTCTATGCTTCCAGCAGCTCTGGAGTTCTTGTTAACAGATCCTTTCTTCACTCTTAAAAGTGCAGGATAACAGCTGGGCCTTTTGGGAAACAGTCTCGCAATAAAGAAGCACTTTGTGTAATTTTTCTTTCCTCGCCAAACCGCATCTGTCTGCTCTCGCTGCCCTTCTCCACTCCACCCGAGCTCCTTGGGGCTGTGGGGACATCTGTTTGCAGCCGCGGGCTGCCTCCACCGAGCCATCAGTAGGTGGCACTGCCTGCTTTTTTCTCTCCACCCACATGAATGTCCAGTCCCAACACCTGATATCAAACCACCACTAACAGTTTTGAAGGGTGCCCAAGAGGTTTAGATGTCTCATCTCCTTCAAGGTGCACCTACAGCAATGTCAAGCAATGCATTGACTGGAACAAAGATGCAGCTTCATCACTGCTCACTGGGCACCAGTGGTGACAGCATTTTCCAGAGGTGGTCAGCATGAGATGCAAACCTCTCCTGCCACTGACAAGACCTGAAGTTCCTCTGACCCAAATGCCATTTAAACAGATAGTGTCAGCCTGATCTTGCTCTCTGTGGTGGCCTCCTTCACCAAGGCCAACCTGTCCTAGGAGAAAGCACTCCCAGTCTAAAACGACCCTCCAACTTGCAGCAATGCCCTACTGATGACTCTATGTGGTGTGTATGGTCAGACCCCAGCCAACCCCAGCCCCAGCCTGAAAGGTTAATTCTCAGTAGGCACTTGGTTTTGAAAGGTTTGATCCCTGAGAGCTGGGAACCTCTGCTGTCCCATCCAAAACTCAGAATCACAAATTCTTCATGTACTCATCCACCACCTAGTCAGCAATTGTAGCATTTTTCTTAGGTCAGCAGTTCCCAAAGTTGTGATGATCAAAGTCTAGCCAGACACTGCTCAAGACTTTTTGCTGGGAATCTTGCACCATCACCACCACAAAAGGGATTCAATGCCCACCTGCTGGCAACAGGGAAGAGGTCCCTGAGTAGCTGGTTCCCCTACAGCATGATCTCTCCTTACCCCCTGCCTTCTGTGAAAACAACTGTGGATTCCTGCAAGAAGGATGGTCAAGGACCAGACCTTCAAGAGTCCACACGCTCCCTACGCAAATGTGTTTGCACTGGAAATTAATTGTGTATTGACTTTCTTCATACTTGGAAAGATTGTCTACTTCCACCTGGAATAAGCAAACTGAATGCAAAGCTTTATTATTTTAATTCTCACATTAAAATTAAAACCACCCTATCCTGTTAGCTATGCATATGTATAGGGAAACCATCAAGTAAAAAAGGTCTGTTAATTATCACATGTAAAGAAAAGAAAATCTTGCTTAAAAATAGGTATTTAAAAATACTTTGAACGGCTAGCACATCTTAAGTCTCTTTGTCAGCAGCAAGTGATGCATTATTTGCAGCACTTTTTTAATCAGTTAATTTTCCAAGAGACAAAATATTCTCACTGTAATCATGACCATTTAAAAAAATCAGTTACAAATACAATAAAACTAACTGAACCAATTCACACAGAAACTCCTTTGATATCTGGATGGTGACTTTTTTAGTGCGGGTGCCACCTCAAAATTTCCTCTGTACGTTCTAACTTTTCACTAAAGCTAAATATACGCCAAGTGAACCAGCCTTGTCTGGGCAGCCAGCAAACCACTGGTGCTGTTAGAAGCTAGTATCTTCCATCAGCCTTAGACAAAGCCAATCCTTTTCCTTGAGCTTTTGTGTGTATTTTTAACGAAGCGGTAGCTCCTTCTTAAACCAATCATTGTGAACTCACACTAGAAGTGCTGATAAATAGCTGTCACAGAAATAAGCTTGCACTTTTCTTAACATCTGCAGTTTCAGACCTTCCCTCCCCTTCTCTTCAGCAATGCAAACGAAGAAAGAATGGCAACACCCTTAATTCTGATACATCAGGGCTATAATTACATTATTACAGTAAATCAAACATTGCCTTTGTGTCACTACAATCGTGCTCGTTGTTTGAAATTAACTGCAAATGGTTTGATTTTCTTTTCTTCCTCAAATATGGGCAGGGACGAATTAAAGCACACTAAATCATCTTCTCCTCTAAAATGAACGGAAAGCCAGGATTCAGACAGCATCATTTGAACTCTGCAAGAAAAGAAACCACAGCATGGAGGGAAAGGAAGAGATCGGGCACCGCATTTGACACAGAACAACTGCAAAGCAATTAGCGGGCCACTAAATCCTCTGTTACAATAAATCAGTGACCCAGTTCCCCCTTTTCCCCAGTGCCCTTCATTATAAAATCAACTTTAATGAACTACCCCTCTCTTCCCCACTCCAAAGCAAATATATTTCCACTGCAGCTTGCACCTGCCCTTCCCAGCGGCTGCCACCCCGGGGAGCCTCCCAGGCTGCGGGGGCAAGGGGGGCGACGGCACAGTGCTGGCCCTTCGTGCAAGAGGTGGGCAGAGCACAGAAATAAAAACAGGAAGGCAGGCTGCCTTTGCCTCAGCATTGCCTAATGTGAAACCACTCTCTCTCTTGTTGGTTTTCCGCGTTTCTTTTGCTAAACTTGATTCACCACATCTGCCAGGGCTGACACATCTGGCTCCTTCCCCAGGCGAAGGGCACAGTGGATATATCAGCATGTCGTCTAAAGGCACTGGTACTTTCTGGAAAGAGCTGTTTTCCCTTCTATCATATATTGTACAATAATCAAGTCTTTTAAAAAGGATGGCTAAAGAAAAAAAAAAAAGCTGATTTTGACAAGAGGCAGGCCAGAATGAGAACTGCTGAGACAGTAAAGAACAAGCCTGTTATCTTACAAACTACACTTCAGGCTGTCAGCTGCCAGAGATTTACAGGAAAATCCCCTTTCCTAGGACTGAACCGACGCAAAACCTTACTTCCAGCAAAAGAAACTCATGAACGCGCTCACCCCGACTAGCCCCTGACCGGGGCCGGGGATGCTCTGGAGAGGCAGGAAGGGCTCCATCCCAAGGCAGGGCGGCTGCCGGCCGCCTGCGTGGATGGCTCCCCGGGGCCGCTCCCTCCCACGCCCGCAGCGTGGGGAGGCGGAGGAAGAGTTGCCTCAAGCAGCCCCGGTTCGCCTCCAGCCCCGGGCGGGGGCTGCGGTGCCGCCCTGCCCAAACCCTCCCGGTTTTCGCCGACAGCCTTGCCCTCCCTCGGCACGGCAGGGTAGCAGGAGGGTGGCACGTCCTTCCTGCTATTTATAGCTGCCGACTTGTGTTTGGGTATGCCGGGAGTCGCCGGGGAAGGGGAAAGGAGTTAAAACGAGGCAAGAAGCAAAGGCAGAAAAGCTGCCGGCCCTTGCTGGCCCAAGAGATGCAGTGGCGTGCCTTTGGCATGCGGAGCCAGTGAGGTCCTCCTGCTCCAGTTGGAGCTGAAGCGCCTGTCAAAAGTCAGAGAACAGGAGAAGACTTTGGCTTGTGAACTGATTTCCTCTGCTTCGGCAGCAAACCCTGGACAGTGAATCCTAAGCCCTGGGTCAGCTTCCACCGAAAAGTTAAAAATCCATCATGAGGTTGGCCGACCCTGTACCCTTTAAGATTTTAACAGAGACATAATATATTTCATGTTGCTTGCTGGTGCCCGTTTTCTGCATCAGCTGTACGACTCCTGAATGACGCTAGAGATTCACTCTGGCCCGCAGTGCTGCCCCGACGGTGCCCAGATAGAGCCTGTCAGGTCGATTTTTACAGTCTCCTTTCAGGGTAATGCCGTATCACACGTTTGGCCCTCACACAGGTCACAGCAACCTGTCTCCGTGCACCCCTAGAACGCGGTGTGTTAAACAAGGGGGTGTGATGTCTGGGGGCTCGGGAGTCTCCTGCTCCCAGCCCTGGCAGCACCCACGGGGCTGATGTGGCCGGAGGGCAGGCAAAAGAAAATGCAACAACAAAATCAGAATGAAACTGAAAACATGTTTCTGATTTAAGAGTAATCTATTTTTAAATTGGGTGGCATGTAAATATGAAGCCCTAATTAACAGACGGGATTTTTGCCCATGAGAGCATTTTCCCAGCACGGAGGCTGGGCGTGTTTCTCCCAGTGCTAGTGGAAGCGCCTGCTCATCCTCCAGCTGCTCCTGGCTCCAGCCCCACTGCCACCAGACACCCTGCATCTCACCTATGCTTTCCCCTCCAGAGTCCACCTGACATCCCAGAATGGAGGAGTGAATTACTGTGGCTCCTCCAAGGTTTGCTGTGAGGGTAGGGGGGCCGTGGGCAGACCTGGCAGCGCTGCTGGAGGACCCCCCTGCCCACACATGCAGGGCACAGACAACACACACTCCTTCCATTTGTAAGGGGGATGGCTCCAAATTAATGCCAAATTAATCTTTCCAGAGAAGAAAACTACATGAGTAACATGGGAAAGAAACACTAGTGCCTACCAAAATAACTCACGACTTTAAAAACACACACTTCAAGTTCAACCTGGCCAACTTGCTTAAGCTGAGCAAAAAAAAAATCAATCTTGGGGGGGGAAAAAGCATCCTCTCAGAGCTTACAACTGCAGGGTGTGTTTCCTGCTGTCAATACAACCAGTAACGATGGCTGCACCCAAGCAAGGCTTTACCAAAAAGAATTCATCACAACGTAAGAGGAGCAACTAACATACTCCCTAGGAGCACAGGATTTTGTGGTTTGCAAGATGTTGCTCTCTAAGCTTTGTAGGTAGACCAGGCACCACAGAGGAAAGAATATGGAAATAGGGAGGAAGGGAGGAAGGAAGGAAGGAAGAAGGAAGGAAGGTTAATATCTATTTTCTTGGCATGGATAAATAATGACCAGCCTTTGAACAGTATATGAAACTCGAGAGCTTTGATCGCTGAGATCCGAAGTTCTCGTGGGGGAGCTGGTACTCCTGCTGCAGCTGCTGAAGAAGAAACACAAAACTCCTTTACCCGATTCAGTTCAAAAAGCACCTACTGTGAGACCGTCTGGTCTAACGTTCATTTTTTATTCTACTGCAACGCTCATGCTATGCGAAACGCAATAGGAATTTCCATACCAGCATTTACATCCAAATGGACCCGCTGAGATTCATGCTGATGTGTAACAGTCCTACAATGCATCCCCTTCTGGCAAGTGCCGCGGTGCTGGCGCACCGGCCAGCAGGACTCACACCCGGCCTGTCCCGGGTGAGCACCCCGTGGGCTGACCCGTGTGCCGGGGCTACGAGGAATCCCGCCGGGAGTCCCAGCAGAAGCTGCCAGGGGTGACCCTTCTCTCTGGGGGTATCCGGAGCCTGCGGCACTTGCATTCCAGCCGCTCTTTCTATCCCGGCATTTGGGTAGTACTTTTGGATCTCCGACTTCTTTCTCAGCCTTCTCCCTCGCCCCCTCTCCCACTTCAGTATTAATTTTGTTTACGAGGAAGAGGGATCAGAGACCGAGCCGCAGGGCCGGCCGCCGCGGGCGGATGCGGGGCGGCGGGGGGAATCCCGCCCCGCTCCCCGGCAGTGCCCCCAGCCCCGGCCGGGGTTATTCACTAATTCACTTGGCGGCGGGGGGTGAGCACCGCTGCTGCCAGCGCCAAAGCGCCCATCGAAGCGCCTCCCGCCTTCTCCGCGGATATGCGATGGGAAAAGGAGGTGCGGTGCCAGGGACTGGGACATCTGTTTCGGCGACCGCCGGCCCCCCCCGTGCCCCTCGGGGGGTGTGCGGCTCCCCACGGAACAGGAGACGGTGTGTGCGTGTGTCTGTGTGTGTGTGTGCAAATTCTCGGGAGCACGGAGCCCCCTCTCCGCGCTCGCCGGGAGCGGTGCCCAGAGCGGTGGCAGCAGCTCCGACAGGTTGCCCGCGACAGGAGTAAGGAGCGGGCGGAGAAGCATCGCGACCCCCCAGCCGCCCGGCCCCGCGTACC